>PVJC01052142.1:0-11238 GCA_004026665.1 Murina feae
ACTCAGGTGCACACAACCAGGAGCACACACTCAGGAGCACACACCCAGGTGCACACAGCCAGGGGCACACCCTCAGGAGTATACAGCCAGGGGCACACAGTCAGGTACCCATAGTCAGGTGCACATTGCCAGGGCACAAAGAGGCACAGGCCCTGGGGAGCTAGTGGGAGGACTCCCCTGGGACACAGCCTGGCCACTCTGGTTCTCACGCCCTCAGCTGTCTGGGGAGGACAGTGGCCTTTGCAGGGAGGAAATGAATGCCCCACCCCCCTGCCACAGGCAGGTTCATTAGGAAACATTGTCACTCAGAACCACAGCCCGGCTCCCTGGAAGATCAAAGAGGCTGCAGACAGCATCCCAGCCTGGGGCCTGGAGCAGGGAGGTTCACGGTGCCAGTGCTGGACCAGCAGCCAGCCCCCATCCGGACCACAGCTTCCCCCTGCAGGCCCTCTGCCCCCACCCAGGCCCAGCCAAGGACCCGCCTTTCCATCGCAGTGAAAGCAGCAGCCTCTGGTACTCAACGTTTCCAAGTCACAGTTCCACTGATTCATTCGCTCCTCCCTGTCTTCCCGTACCCTTCCCTGCCCCTCCTCCTGTCTGTCAGTCTTGAAGCACCGCCTTTGCAACAGCTCCAGGCCTGGAGACACACAGTGAGAGGGGACAGGACCCCACCCCCTGAATCCTTATTCAAATAGAAGTGACAGGTGGTAAGCGGGTGATTACAGAAATATTAGTAAAATCATGTGGTTTCAGGGATGTTACAAGAGAAAAGTACACATGCCTTCCTTAATCTGGGGTTATGGCTCCAAGTTACGATGTATCAGGAGTTGTCACAATTCATCCATTCATTCATTCATTCATTCACTCACTCACTACTTGCTGAGCACCCACAATTTCGCACACCCTGTCGCTGGGAGGTAGGAAAGCTCAGGTCCACGTGGGAGACAGACAGTGACCCCTTCAGACAGCGGAGGGTTTCAGTGACACTGGACTCCAGGCAGTTGCTGTATCTTAGATACTTTATAGACTTTGTTCCTTGTAACAATTCTGGGAGTCATTGCTATTCTGCACCCCCAGGTGAGGAAACATCTCCGAGAGGCTCAGAATGAGTTTTTGAATCTTGGTGCCATCCAGCCTGCATGGGACACAGAAAAAACAAATCCCAGCAGGTCAGGTGGGAAACTGTGAACACCCCTCCCAGTGACCGTGTCAGCTGGGACGGTGCCTGGTAACCCCTTGGTGACTGGATAAGGACAGCCGGGTGGTCTGCAAGGGCCGCCTTGCACATCCCCAGGCTCAGCGTGGCCGCCTCTTTCTTGATAGCGACAATGTCTGAGGCCTTCAGGGGAAATCACTTTAAATGTAATGATTTCTTTTTACATATGTCTATTGACTTTTCTCCGCGTTCCACTGGCATTTCCAATATGAAGCCAACAGAATAGCCTCATTACACCGATTCCAAGCGAATGGGGATGGATTGACCACCACCACTTTCTGCTCCCAGAGCACAGAGCTCCAGTCTGTCCGGGTCACCCCTGGGGCAAGCCTGACTTTGCACCTGGACATTCGTCCCTCTCTTCTCCTGCCTGCAAGCCTTGCCTTTCAGAGTCCCCTCTCAGCAGGAGGAGAAGCCACAGACGCAGGACTCCACTCACAGGTGCCTGCTGTGCTGCTCAAGGCCAAGGGTAGGGGTGGGGGCAGGACAGAGGAAGCCCTGAGTCAGGTGAGGCCTCTGTCTCTCCTTTGAGCATAAACTGCCCACGGTCACTGACAATGTCCGTTCTGTGTGAGGACGTGGGAGGCGCATGGAGTGAGGCTGCAGGGCCTCATCTGTAAACAGGGGGTCGGGGCGGGGACATTGCCCTGTGTACCAGGGACTTCAGATCTGTCATTGCTCACCCCCCTGGGTCCACCTGCTTGGATCTGTGAGCTGGTGGCGAGGATTCCCGTCCTCTCCTGACGTCTAGAAGGCTGGGTGGCCACACCGAGCAGCCAGAGCGCCACCCACACCCCGCTGGTCACACACAGTGGCTTCCCAATGTCTGTAGTTAGTTATTTCGGCTGAGGGCTCTGTTGGTCCTTTGCAGCCTTTGCTCATGCCCGTGGTGGGTTGAAGAGTCGGGGAATAAACCGCTCAGGAGCAGCTCAGCCCACGGCTGACACAAGTGGGTGTGGAGATGCCCAGCGCCCTCTCGGCAGGCGTGCAGAAGTCCAAGGTGCACATTCTGTACCGGCCCCAGGGGTTCCTGGGAGGATGGCGCTCTGGCTGGCGATCTATCTCCGCTGCACACTGCATTGCCCTCCCCCCCTTCCCTCCCCACTTCCCTGTCCTCTACCTGAGGCTCCTGGGTCAGCTCCGAAATAACCTACTGTCCTCAAGCCCTGGCTCGGCCTGTGTACGGAGAACCCAGTTAAATAATGACATCATTAAGTGTGTGGATTCAAATCCCATTTCTGCCCCTTTGACCTTGGAGCAGTGGCTCAAGCACTCTTTGCCTCAGTTTCTTCACCTATAAAATGGGCACAGCAGTAGACCCCAGCGCACAGAGTTGTTCTGAAGATTAGGTGAGTGAGCGTGACAGCAGGCCCCGGTATGTGGTGAATACCCAACCCCACAAGGCGAGGGGCTGCCAGCTTTGCACGCCCTGTGTGTGCTAGTGATACTTTGTGGATGGGCAGAGTGTTTAGTACCATTTACTGAATCGATTTCTTGTCCTGACTGACTCAGGTGATCCTGACCCTGGCTCCTCCTCCCCTCCTGGCCACACCCTCTGTGTGAGTCAGTCTGTCTCTTGTTTCCAGCCTGGCCTGGCACCTGCCCCCACAATGCCCTGCTGCATTTGCTGACATCAACTGTTGTGGCCAGGCAGGGGAGCCTGAGACCCTTCCCGGGTGACCCCACCCTCTGTGCACAGGCCAGGGAGGTCAGACCTGGGCTGCCGTCTTCATGGTAAATGAGTTCTGTTCTCTGGCTCCCCTCCCCTTCACCCTGGGAGGGGCGCCAACAAGAGGCCCAGGGCAGCCTCTCTTAGGACTGCAGTTTCTAATGAGCCTCTGCTCTTTGGAAAAAGGAAAATGCTACACAATCATGAGTTGTTAATAAAAACAGTTAATCTTGTTTGGGTTGCCCTTGTGGCCTTCAGGGCCTCTCTCCTCCCCTTAATGGAGGCAGAATAAGAGACAACAGTTCTAGAAGGAAGTGGACCAGAGCGCTAGTCCTGCCTGCTGCTAACTTACTCAGTCACCTTGGACAAAACCCATCTTTTGGGGGAACCTCTGTATCTTCATGGTTAAAATGAGGGTTGTAAAACCCCCTCCCCTCCCCATTTCTGACTCTAAGATAGACCTCACCAAGTACAGACAGTGGCCAGGAATTTCATACCTATCATAAGCCTGAGGATTTTCACCCATGGGCTAGATTATTCTTATGTGACCCAGTTACAGGTATGTAAGGACTAGAGACCTGGTGCACGAAAACCGAGATTTGTGCACTTGGTGGTGGTGTCCCTCAGCCCAGCCTGTGCCCTCTCATAGTCCAGTAGCCTTCAGAGGATGTTCTGGGCCTAAGCTGGCAGTCAGACATCCCTCTGGCAGCCTGAGAGCCCGGGGGGGGGGAGGGGCGGGGGAGTGGAGGCGGGGAGGAAGGGGCAGATGTCCGACTGCAGCTTATGCTGTTCCTCACCACAGTCTGACATCCTTAGTGCTGCAGAGGAGGTAGGACAGGCTCCTGCCAGCACTGCTGCACTTGCTCCTGCATTGAGCATCTGTCCCTGGTGGTCAGTGTGCATCATAGCGACCGGTTGTTCCCGGTCATTCCACCATTAGGGTCAATTTACATTTCACCCTTTTATTATATAGGATTGCTCCCTGGTGTTTAGGTGTTTAGATGAGGACACCAAAGCTGGGAGAAGTTATGTAACTCCTCTACTGTCTCAAGTTATCTGAGGTAGCTAGTGTGTGTGTGCCTGTGTATGTTTGTTTATTGCACACAAACAAGTGTTTGTGGGTGAGTGTTCACATAAATGTGTGTTTATGTGTGTGCATGTGTGTGCCTGCTGGAGAGTAGATGTGCTTATGTGTGTGCCCATGTGGGCCTGCTTATGTGTCAAGCTGCCATGTGTGTCTGTGTGTCTGTGTGTGCATGTGTGTGCATGTGTGGCATCTGATCACATCCAGACTCCTCTGAGATTCCTGGATGGCCCATCCTCTCTCCTCTCACTGCCCCCCCTCCTTCCTTGCTCCCCTCCTTCCTATGTCTCTAGGCAGAACCACCAAATTGGTTTTCTTTTGAAATGAAAACAGAGCCTGTTCTTTCCAAACTCCACCTGCTGAGACATCCATGACAATTAACCAGATCTGCAGGAGGAAAGAGGGCCCGGGCCGCGGAGAGGGCTCTGCCAGGGAGGTGGTCTCCTGCCCTGGTTAAACATTCAGAAGGAGCATTGCCATGTGATTGGAGCACAGTCTTTTCCTAAAGGATTTAACGGCCCACAATTCAATTTGAACTGAAAGAATCCCCCCAGTGACTCCTTATAAAGTCTTCCCCGGCACCCGGTCAATATCTACGAGCTGGTGAGGAGCAGCTTTCGATTAGCTGTCTCTGCCAATGGCCCTGGCAAGCCAAGGAGGGTGGAGGGAGTCCTGTGCTCAGTTACACGGGCAGCCACCACATGAAATGGGCACATATCCAGGCTGGGCAGAGGAGGGCTCATGCAGGGCCCGAGAACTCATCAAATGAATCCCTGTCCTCCCTCTGACCAGGCGGTACCTCACAGGGGGCTGGAAGCCACGTTTCTCACCATTCCAAGCCAGAAGATCCCCAGGTGCAAGGTAAGACCTGAGCTTCCAGCTGCTGAGGTTTCAATGTTCTAACCAGTTGGTTCACAAAAGAAAGGAGAGAAATGACTGTGACACCGCATTTATCCTTTGGCCTGATTGGCAGCCTCCGCCATAGAGGATCGTCAAACAAGGATTCCAGAGTAAGAGAAAGGGCCATTTAAGAGCCTCATAATAGAGTCTCTGCATGTGAGTCCGAGCCCTGTCCAGGGAGGAGCTGGGAACCCGTGCACTGTCCAGGGAGGAGCCTCCAGGTCTCCATCACACCTGTTTCACCCACAGACCTAATAACTTGTCTTTTCTGGTCCACACGACACTTCAGTGCTAGAATACAACGAAAAGGCTGTAAGAGGATAAGGGAGGTCTCCGCAAAAGTTGTGACGCTCTTAGCAGCAAGAAGAGCAAAGGCAATGAACCTGTAAGCAAGGGGGGGTGGGGGGCACCGAAGTGTGGGCCAGTTCCAGGCCAGGGCCAGCACTCCCGTCCTCGGAGTCTGTGAGTCTGTGCTCCGGATGCCAAAACAGAAGGCCCCAGAAAGTGGCTTCAGCAGACATGCATTTTCTCCCAGAGTGGAAGCTGGAAGTCAGGGTCAGAGTGCCGGCAGGGCTGGTTTCTGGGGGGCACTTCCTGCCTGCTGTTGGCCATCTCCTCACTGTGCTCACAGGACCTTCCTCCGTGTGCACATGGAGAGAGAAGGCTCTGGACTCTCACTCTCTTTATAAGGAAACCAGTCCTACCAGATTAGGGACCGATTTAACTGTAATGACCCCCTTCAAAGTCCCCATCTCTAAACACAGTCACATAGGAGTATTGGGGGGCGTGGGGGGAGCACAGCTCGGTCCATACAATCCCCCAACGTCTGCAGGGCCCGGCAGGACCACAGTGGATGTTCACAAAGTTATCAAGAGCAGCTTTTATTTGAAGCTCAGTTACTTCTCTTTAAGACGGCAGGAACATAAGGGAGGCACTGTATAAAGTTTGACCTTAACTGGAAAAGAATATTTGCCAGCATGATGGCTTTTAAGGGAAAGACCGCCATGTAAAAACGAGATCAAGGTTGTGAAATGCAGGGTTTTTTTTCAGGTCCTGACAGAGCTGGTAGGGAAGGGCACCCTCAGTTTAGGATTATCTGAGAACAGGTTAGCACAGAGCTATGGGCTGATGGCAATACCACGAAGCGGAGCACTGCGCCCAGGCTGGTGCGGGAGGGATATTGCGGGCCTGGAGCTGACGCTGAGACCCTGGGAACGTGAGACGAGAAGGCTGTGCTTGCAGCGCTGTCCAATGGAAATCAATCACTGCCTTTTCTCCCCTTAGTTCTTGGGTCAGGCAGACCGCAGCAAGGAGGCGGGAGGCAGCTGGAGACGCCCCCTCTCCCCTCCCTCCCATCGCCTACAGAGTCCCTCCTGGGCTAAGTCCAACTGGAACCCAGACATCACCTTTGCCCAGGGACTGAGCATGGTTTCTGCCTCCTGGTTCAAGGGCAGGCTCGACAGCAAACACGGAAGAGTGAGCCACAGATGCCGGGGCCTTCCCTTTCCCAGGGATCCCTGGCTCCCGCGGGACTTGCCCATCGCACTGTGTATTGGGGGCTGGGCTGGGGAGTTAGCTCATCTCCTCTCCCAGCCCCCACCCCAGCTCTGGCCCTGTTTCATTCCCTTGTCTGGCCAAGACAAGAGAGGGAGAGAGCTCACCCCAAGTTTCTCCAGCTCCGGCCCGCCGTGTCCCACCATCAAACACACACATACCACACATACGTGTCTCCTCTTCGGCAAGAAGAGAAACCACCCCCCTACACACACACACCGCAAGCCCTTTCAGAGTGGAGCTCTGTGCTGGGCGCAGGCCTGAGGCTCTGAGCTGTGACTGCCACCACTGATGCTGGAAAGAACAGAAGTGTCTGGGCACCTGCGCTGACAGACTCACGCCAGCCGCTCTCATTAGCACGTCCCAGGCTGCACTCAGGCTTCCAGGGGAAGCTGCCCTGGGCCATCCATGAGGGGTGTGAGCTTACACTATTCACGTGGATGCTTCCCCTTGATGTGTCCCTTTCATCTCCCGCAGACTTTTCCTCACGTCCAAGAATAGATCCAATTAAGCTCCCAAAGCAGAAGTTGGTTATGTGAAAGGTAAGGTAACCCGGAAATCAATCGCTTCCTTTTCTCCCCAGTAGCCGCGTTGATGGGGCGGCCGGGGAGCAGGTGGAAAAGGTGGTTTCCTTCCCTCCCTGCTCTTCCTGCAGATGCGTGCCCCCCGCGGCTCCCCAATGGCACCTTGCTGGCTCTTTTTACATTTTGTTCTATTTACTGTTAATTTTTAACTGTTCTCATTTACAGTGTACATTCCGTATCATTTTGCGTTAGTGCTGGGCGTACACCGGGTGGTTAGCCGAGCCTCGCTCGTTCTCGTGGGAACCTGGATGGAGAAGTTCGTGCTGGTTCCACAGAAGCAGGTGTGGAGCTGGGGCTGCACGTGCGAAGGGCGCCTTTAGAAAGCTGGGAGAGAGTGCGGGGAGCGGGGCAGGGAGGTGCGGGGCAAGTCCTGGCAGCGTCCAGCCTCAGCCGGATCCTGGCGGAGCTCTAGGGTGTAAATGGCACCTACATCTCTGAGGCAGCTGAGCTTTCAGGCCCCGGCACCAGTCAGTCCCTGAGGGGGAAGGAGGCCCTGAAGCGGGTGAACTGGCAGGTCCTGGCCTGCTGACTGCCAGTGAGGACTAAGTCCCAAGGCAGTTCTTAGTCGAGATACCAGGCCTGGGCCTTTGGAGCAGGGCAGAAGCTGGAGACGGGCCACACAGAGCTGCGTCCCCACTCAGGGGGTTCAGCGGGCCCGCCGACAGCAGAGAGGAAATGAAGGGGGCTCCTGCTTCAGGGCCCAGGTCAGCATCCTGTGGTGTCTGCCCTCCTCCCCCACGCCCCGGTGCTCTGAGTTCACCCGGGAACCCAGCATGTGGCCTGTGCTGTGGCAGGGACACAGGCAAACCCCCTGGGACTTCCACTCGGGGTTGGAAACGGGTCGCACGCAGATCAGGAGGAAAACCTGAGGGTTTCCAGGTTAAAGCCAGGGATGAGCGGCTCTGACGCAGCTGCTGGGAGGGTCCCTAAGCGGGAGCCTGCGTGGGACTCAGGGGGGTGAGAGGGAGAATACTGTTCTTCCGCGCAGTGCTTTGTGCTTTATGAAGAGCACCCCTCTATCTGCTCCTCGTTTAAGCCTTGGAACAGGACCCGGAGGTGGTGCACAGCAGCCCCATCTTTCATATGAGAAGAACGGAGGCTCAGAAGGGTCATGGCTGACTCGTCGGGTGCCCTGGGGCGAAGTCCCCATGACTTCGTTCATCACTTCAGACTGAGGCCCGTGTTCTGTCTACTGTGCACACCGACTCCCAGGGAACGGGCCTCGGGGCAGAGAACGGGAAAGGGGTTCTAGACGGAGGAACAGCATGAGCACAGGCGGGGGGTGACACACGCTGGGAAGACTGGAGACGTGCGGGTTTGATTCACCTCCCTGTTTGGGCAGCTTCGGAAGCCAGCGCTCCCACCCCTTGACCTGCTGCTGCTGGGTCACAGTGGAATGAAGCCGTCTCTCTGCGGAGGACTCCAGGCCTGGAAGCAAACCCCAGCCAAACCCTTCAGAGTGGGCAGGAGCCACAGGGGGCCTGAGGGACAGGAATGGACACGCAGAGACAACACACAGGAGGCCAGGAGCCTGCCCTGTGCACCGGCAGGAAGGAACTTCCTGGTCAGAGACGGCCCAGGGCAGCTGCCCCTTGTGTCCTAGAGAAACCAGAGCCTGAGCGGCATCGCTCAGCCCCAGACGCCTAAGGACAGTGCTGCCCAGGACCGGGGCTGCTACCTTCCGTCCCGTCTGGCTCAGTGACCTTCAGAGAGACAGGATATAGTAAGCGTTTCCCATGTCCCAGACATGGTCCCCAGCCTCCCATACAGTACGACCAGGGTCCTCTACATGTGCCCACAGAATCACGGGCCTCCGGCCTCCAAAGGCAGAGCCAGGTTCCCGCATGTGGGCTGGACTTGTGATTGTTCCTCAGTCACAGCACGTGGCGGAGTGACACTGTGTGACTTCCCAAGCTCAGTCATAAAGACACGGCCGCTTAGTGTCCCCCCTCTCCCCTCCACCCTCCTTCTCTCAGCTCACTCTGGGGGAGCCCACACATTGTAAGGGGCTGATGCCAGCCTGAGGGAGGCTGGCGTGCAGGTGCCCAGCATCACCATGGCAGCCTGAGAGGAGCTGGGCTGGAAGCTTGGGGGCCTTTGCCCCAGATTTCTGACCCAGAAACCCCGCGAGGGAACGTTTACTGTCGCCAGCCCTGAGTTTAAGGTGATTTGTTGGACGGGCGTCTCCGCACCCCATTGAAGAAGGGCCTCTTGATTGTGTCTGAGGTAGACATGGGCTCAGCGTTACAATAAAGACAGGAAACCCTGCCTCCGGAAGCTTTGGAAGTCACGGGCAGTTTTGCAGAAGAATCTCTGGGAGAGGGAGGAACGGAGCGGGGAATCACATCTCACAGCGGAGACCCAAACTCCTTAAAATCTTCGTTATTTCCCTCTTCCTTCCGGAACATGCTCCCACATGGATCTCCTTCCCCAGGACCTGGCCCACCTGGGAGGTGCCTCCTGAGCTCCATCCCCCCCCACCCCACCAACCCCCAGCAGCATTGCCCTCCTGCCTGTGACCTTGTCAGAACTACGGCGGCGGCGCCCAGCAGGACAAAGGTGCTTGGAGGGGGGAACAGCTGTGATCCTGTAATAAGTGGTCCTGTCACGGCAGTGAGAGCAGACATGGACACACATGGGGAGTCAGCGAGTCCAGAGGAGACACGCCCACCCACTGGGTCCCCAGAGCTTCACCGAGGGATGAGTGAGGACAGACGCAGGACAGCCAGGAGGGGCAGAGAGCATGGCTGTGCAAAGGCGAGGAGGCACGAACCCACAATGCTACACCAGGGGCCAGCTTGGGACGGGTGCTCCAGGGTTCAGAGACTCCAGCCGACCTGACCCGGAAGTTTGGGGCTCCTGGAGCAACTCGAGCTGGGCCTGACCTGGGATGAGCCTCCCTTCTTGGAAAACAGCCTCGTCTGGGGTTCAGTTTGGTCACTAAATGGTGGTGAGGGCTTTGCCCAGCAAGCTCACCCCTTTGGACTTCAGCTTACCCCCCTGTAATAGAGGAGGGCACACCCTGTCACGCCTCTCACACTGTGATTCCTGTGGGATCCCCTGAGGGCTGGTTAAATGCTGGTGCCCAGGCCTCCCAGAGGTTCTGAGTGCTCAGAGCTGAGGCAGGCCTATGAGCCTGCATTCTACTAAGGGTCCCGGGTGCGGGGGTTACAGGCAAGCCTCCCATTTTAGTCGCTTCCTAAACCGTCTGGATGCTAAGAATCACCTGGGAAGTTGTGAAAAAGCTTGCAGGTCCCTCCCCTGGAGGTGCCAGTCCAGGGAGCTGGCCTAGGACAGTGATTCTCAAAGTGGGTTCCCCGGGGCAGCAGGCACATCTGAAGGTTTGTCATGCATGCACCTTGTCGGCCTCCCACTAGCTGCTGAATCCGAAACTCTAGGGGTCGCTCCCCCCTTCCCTCTGACTTGTTTGAACAAGCTCCCCAGGTGAGTCTGGCCCCTGCTACAGTAAGACGGCCCCTTGCCTAGAGTCTGCATTGCTTTGCAACTCCGACAGCGTAGTCTGAGCACTGGAACAGGTGGGGTGCCCTGCCATCCAGGACAGCAGCTCCTGGTGCCCCAGGGTTCCCAGAGGCCTGGGCTCTCCCCAGCTTGCCTTGGGCCTCTCCAGGACACAGCCAGTGTTTTCCCTTTATGAGCAAGTAATATTCAGAAGCTCCAGAGGTCAGGTCTGAAAACCCCCACATTATTCATACTTTATTTACTCACTGCATGCACCTGGCCTGCCGCTGCTTCCCTGAGCTTTAGAAGCCACGGAACTTCCCAAACCCAAGACTTACCGAGAATTAGGCTGGGTCAGCCGGACCACTTCCTCTTATTAATTCATTCCTGCCAGCTGATATCTCAATTTCTGGAAGGCAATCTGTGGCGCCTGGCTCCCTTCCCTCTCCCCACCTGCTCCCCCGCCCTTCCTCCCCACCAGGCAAGAAGTCCTCAGAATGACAAGGGGCTCAGAGCAGGCTCTGGGCCCCAGGCAAATATGAAATTTGCTCCAGCCGGTGTGACGCAGTCGGTTGGGTGTCATCCTGTGCACAAAAAGGTCCCCCGTTCAATTCCAGGCCAGGGAGTGCCCTGGTGGTGGGCTCACCCCACAGTGGGGGGCATGCAGGAGGAGTCGATCGATGCTTCACTCTCACATCCACGTTTCTCTTTCTTTCCCCCTCTCCCTTCCACTCTCTCTAAAAATCGATTTTAAAAAAATCTTTAAAAAAAG
>PVJC01052143.1:0-11237 GCA_004026665.1 Murina feae
TCTATAATAATAAGAGTGTAACAGGCAAGTCAGCTGAGCAGTGGAACTACGGTCCCGATGTCCTTCCGGACGACCTTCTGGATGAAGCCCGGGCTGCGAGGGAAGCACGGTGCTGGCAGCCGGGGAAGGAAGGCCTACTCTGCACGATTTCCGTGCATCAGGCTTCTAGTAAATGTATAAAAGACGTATGGGTAAAAAGAGAGATGGCCATGAAGGGAGAACCGGTAGCCTGTGGTCATGGGCAGAGGGTGGCTTCGGCCTCCCTGGGCAGACAGATCTCAAAGCCAAAACTTTGGCAGCAGAAGGACCAAGGGAACCACCTGTCGGAGTCAGGACAGCCAGAGCCAACAGGACCTTGCGTCTCCGAGTAGTGGGTGGTGTTGCCAGGTGACACGTAGGACAGACACCTCGCTGCATGGAACTGTCAGGTGCACGAGGCATAAGGGTTTCGTCTCCACAACATCGGGATATACTTGTACTAAAAGAAATCCATTGTTTATCGGAAGTTCAGGTTGAACTTGGTAGCCTGTATTTTTACCTGCAAAACCTGGCCAGCCCCGTTGGAAGCACGAACGCCTTCAAACACTGCACAGTAACAGGTGCCCAACATGCGGAGAGGGGATCAGAGTGCACTGCGCGACTCAGTCAGTCCCCACTCCTCGGCCGGCAGGCTAGGGACTTGAATGGGTTAGGAGTAAGAAACGAAAAGAGAAAGAAACGACAACAAATCAGCCCTGGCTGGTTGCTCAGTGGTTAGAGTGTTGGCCTGCGGACCAAAGGGTCCCAGGTTCGACTCTGGTCAAATGCATGCAGGGTGGTCTGTGGTTGCGGGCTCCTCCCTGGCCGGGCCCTGGTCAGGGTGCGTGCAGGAGGCAACCAATTAATGTGTTTCTCTCGAGTCTTTCCCTCTCTTCCATTCTCCCTAGTAATCAGTGAAAAAATATCCTCGGGATTAGCAACAAAAAGGAAAAGACAGCAAATAAGAGAGTGGGGACTATAGTGATATTTTTAAAGATGTCTTCAAAACAGTGAAAACGCAAAAAAAAAACCACACCAAAAAAACAAACGAAAAAACCCTGTCGGTGTTGAGAGAATTAGCCGCAGGTTTCCGGGTGTCCCTTATGCTTGGTTCCTGCCCAATTATGTTCTTCAAACTGTCGAATCCCAGCTCACGAAGGAGAAAAACCAGTTGGTTCCTTCAAGCTGCCAAGTGGGTTGCATCTGGCGAGGTGTCAGTTACCCAGGCAAACAAGGACCGACTCCGTCCATCAGGCAGCTCTGGGAGGACTCACCAAGGTCCCTTCCGTGCGACAGCAGCCTCGGGGTCCTCCTGCCTGGAGAACACCCACCTGAGCAGCTTGGAGTGACCTTGCTTCTCGCTTTGTCTGTGAGCCAGGAGGGGCTTCTGGGAGGATTTCCTGTCCACAGACTTGCTGGGTCTAGAGTTGGGGGTGTTTCCCGGGAGGGAGGCATCTGCTCTGGCTACACCTTCAGGATCTGGGGTCACCCTGCAGGCTTACTCCAGAGGGTGGGGCTTGCAGATTCTGCCCAATGCGATGACCTGATGTTGTGTGTCCCTGCTTGGGGGACCAGCTTGGTGGGGGGACCAACTTGGTGGGGGACCAGTTTGGTGGTCTGGGTCAAGGAACTGGCTTCATCTCAGAGTCCAGGCGTATTGCAAATGGCAATGTTGGGAGTTCCCCTTTACCTGGTCTACTCACCTGGCAGGGTCACCAGACACTCCGCCGGCGACTAGGAGAGCGGTGGGGAGCATGGGCTGTGCTGGGAAGCTGCTCAGGGCCTCAGGGCTGGGAAGGGGCGGCGGCTGCAGTTCTAGAGACATGGGTGCTGATTCACCCATCGGGAGAACGTTTTTAAAAAAATGTATTTTTATTGATTTCAGAGAGGAAGGAGAGGGAGAGAGAGAGAAATATCAGCGATGAGAGAGAATCATCGATCGGCTGCCTCCTGCATGTCCCTACTGTGAATCAAGGCCCTACCCGGGCATGTGCCCTGACTGGGAATCGAACTGTGACCTCCTGGTTCATAGGCTGACACAACCACTGAGCCACACCAGCCGGGCCTAGAGTACATTTGATTGTACACCCCACGCGCAGTTGGATTATGCTGCAGACCAACCATTTCCTCCGTCTGCTTGCAGGGCTCCCTGGGTTGAGTGGGACCACGTGACTAGTTCTGGCCAATCAACTGTAAGAGGAGCATGCGTGACACTCAGGGCCGTAGCATCAAATTGTCAATTTGTGACCTTCTGCACCTCTCCCTCTGCTTCTGAGCCTGGCGTGCTCACGGTCCTGCCTGCTCTCTCAGCCTGTATCCTGGAGGGCGGAGGAGCAGAGCGAGGCCCCAGCCATGGGCACGCAGCATAAACAAGACATCAGTCTTCGTATTGTAGGTCATTGAGATGGGTGGGCAGAGACGGGTGTGGCCTTGTGGCACTGGCCCAGGGCAACGTAAGCTGGAATAATGGTGATCTCTGTTGTGCCGCCTGCAATAACTTGGAAGCTAATAGTGAACACGACGGGAAACAGCGAGGCAGACCCTCTGAGGGCCGCACTCTCATTTCTGAGGAAGCAGAGGGGGTGCCAGCAGGTTGGGCGAGCCTTCGTTTCACTTGATAAACAGTTTCTCCAGGTCATAGAGTTAGTGCTTTGAAGTTGCTTAAAAAAATGAAAGCCCAGCCAGTGTGGCTCAGTGGTTGAGCGTCCACCCAGGACCCAAGAGGTAGACCGTTCGATTTGGTCAGGGCCCGGGCCCGGGTTGCGGGCTCGATCCCCAGTGTGGGGCGTGCAGGAGGCAGCCAATTCTCTCTCGTCGTTGATGTTTCTATCTCTCCCTTCCTCTCTGAAGTAAATAAAAATATATACATATTAAAAAAGAACAATAATTTGGAGAATCTACTGATTAAAATAAGCGATAGGCTCTCGTACCCCGCTGCTCACGGAATGTAGGAGACAGTGAACGGACGTCCCCTGGAACATTCAGAATATTCTCGGCCATGAGGTGCTGGCCTTGGTTCCTGATGACCGAGACCCGTGTCTCCGCCCTGAACCGGGTTTTGAGAAATCCCAGCGGAGCGCAGTCGCCAGCAGGTCTGTTTATACATCGAAAGCTTATTTTGCTCCTGACATCGACAGTAAGTAAATTAGCAAACAGCCTAAACTCTTCCTTCTCCCTGTGCCCTTACACATCCTGCAAAAAGACAAGGACCCCAGATCCCAAGCCTGAGCCGCGTGGCAGGCGTCGGCGTCCGCCGAGGGGCTCAGGGGTAAAGGAAGGAAGGAGAGCAAGCGCAGTCCTGCAGGAAAGGTTTTTATTTGCTTGGCGCACAGACACAGAAGACGCTCGCCTACCAGGCAGGACAGCTGCAGACACGTCAGAAATGACTGTGCTGAATTAACGACGATGACGGCAGGACTTCCCTCTCTGTTTTTATTATATGGAGATTCCTCTCCAGGCTACACTCGTCAATGGCAGGAAATGGGCTCACAGGCAACCAGGAGCTACTCTCACCTACCAACACACTGACACACAGACTAAGAGTAGTTGCTCCGTTTTAGAAAATTAATATAGCATTTTCCCCTTAAAGTCCGCCCTCATCAGTATGCCCACCGTTTTTGCATTTTAAAAATGTAAACCATCTCATCGTAAGAAACTGAAACTGAAGAATTTTATAAAACTGCTTTTAGGAAATCCCTAATGCTTCGTGGCTTTTTCCTACATCCTTTGCGTCGTTAGCGTAAGTAAGTGATATTAAAATATACTGTTGGTATTAATGATAAAGCACATGCTAATATATCTGTGAAAAAAATACAAGCACGTCTGAGCCTCTGTGTCCCATTTCTGAACACACGTTATTTCATAGGCGGGCCCTCCCAGGACTCCCCACTCACTGAATACTTGTTGAAAGCAGAGGGAAGGTGCTAGAAATACTACGGTCAACGGCAAGACCATCCATCGCGCCGCAGCCTGTTCAGTCCGTAACGGGACTGAAGAAAACGGTTCCCATCTCTCACGTCATTTCACTCAGGTACAAAGAGACGACGACAGGGTCCCCTCTTCTCAGACCCCAGGTCTCACACTTACTGAAATCCAAAGAAAAACGCCCCCTTGGCAATGATGATGGTCTCTCTGACTCAAATCAAAAGCTACCTTTGTACATTAAAAAAAAAAAAGATCAGCGCTTTCGCAGGCTCGACCTAACTGCGCATCCATGTCGTGTGAGTGAGGCTGTCCGTGTGTCCTGCGCCGGGGACTGCACGGTGACGAGCCCTCGAGGCAGCTACAGGTCGTAGAGCGTTTCGAGAACGGCGGCCATGGACCAGGCTTGCGTCTCGCAGCTGAAGGGGCAGTGCTGGCCGTTCTCGTTGGTCAGCTCCGGGAGCCCTTTCCAGGGGGACCTGGAAGAGAGAGACGCCGTTTCACGGGACGGGATCGAACACGGATCCCGTGGGGCTGACCAGACCGGCAGGAGGCCTGGGGATCCCGCCTTCCTGTACAGGAAACGCGCACGCAGGCGCTTCGGCTTCTGCCAGGAGACAGGACACCCTAGAGAGCGTGGGGGAAGAGTCTGGAATGACGCTACTCTTTCCGTTCCATCTTTGGGATCGGAGACTTTCAGATACAAAGGAACCCCTTTAGGGACTGAGCACACAGGAGGAACCACCATTCCGAGCAATACATCGAAAAGGAGACCACGATCCCTCTGGCCCAATTTCCTTTCTTTTGGAGGAAGCTCGTGAGATTCACATTAGATGCATTAGGTGTGATCCTGTGGAAACTGTAAACTAAGGCGAAACAAGGAGGAAACAGTTATGATTAGGCGAAAGGTGGCGATTAAAAACCACATGAACTTCCACACTAATGTCTCATCCTGCTGGATACAGTTGGCGTTTATTGTGCATTTATTATGTTCTTATACTAAGTGCTTTAGATACGTGATCTCCTTTCAATGCTTCTGGAAGCCCTATTAGGCAGGTGCCATATGGTGATTCCTGTTTCTAGAGGTTTGTGGAGGTTGATGACGCGCAGAGCTGGCTATCAGAATACAGTGCTATTAGCATCTCATACAGCACATAAATTTGAAAATACAGAATTCCATGACCTTTCATCTCTTCAGTCGGGTTCTGGGAGCATGTCTGTTTCGTTACTGTGTTCTGCAGCTCGTGGCTATGTTACGTGTGTTTTCCTGTAGCTATCCAATATTTCACAATAAAAACAGAAAAATAACTCCAGTAGGTAGACGTGGAGATACTCTGAATAATAAATAACAACATGAGCTAGTGCCATATTTTGAAAAACTGCCCTAGAGAAAGGGGAACTGTAGACGATGTTCGTGTCCAAGTGTTCAGGCGACGTCAGAGGGGAGTGCAGAGCAGCGGGGGCCGGGTGTCTGTGAGGGGGACACTGTCCCTTCCCAGGCCCTGTGCGGAAGGCCTCGCCCAGGACCTCAGAAGGAACTGCTGGGCAGGCAGGGCTGCTGCAGAGGTCAGTTAAGGTGCAGTAGGGCGGTCTGACTGGTGTCCTTATAAGACAGGGACACGGACAAGGCGGTGCAGAGGGAGAACGCCACATGGCGCTCCGGGAACTGGAGAGAGGGCTGGAGGAGACCCTCCCAGAAGCCTTTGAGGGGGCACAGGCTACTCACGCCTGCATGTCAGGCTCCTAAGAACAGCACTTTAGCAGCGAATCCTGCTCTTTTGCAAAGAAAGCCAAATGGATAGACCTAGAGAGCGCTCGCCCTTCCCGGGAGGCGTTGCAACAGCGCCATCCCGTGGACACTCTGAGAACAGCACCCTGGTAAGGGATGCGCCATCCATTTGTGTCCCTTGAACCACTCAGTGGTGGTGCTTTGCCATGACAGCCCCTGCAAATTGGGAGCTCTGCCTGAGTGCTGAGGGCAACGCAAAAGCCAGCCAGCAGGTACCCAGGGTAACCCTTGGAGCAAGGTCACGGGACAGGTCAGGGGGTGGGACCACAGGTGGAAGGAGAAAAATGACGACTTCCCCAGGGCAGAGGGAAGAAAGTGGAACTCAGTGCAGATGGTGAGCAATGCTGGAAGCAGGGGCAGCTGGGACATGGGTGCCCCCATCACACACACACACACACACACACACACACACACACTCACACACACACTCACACTCACTCACACACACACTCACAGGCTGACAGGCGAGAGCGCAGGGGGTTCCCGTGGCTGTGCTGAAGCGAAGGGAACAGACACACCCCTTCGTGTGACACACGGAGGCTCTCATGACAAAGGGGAGACAATTCATGCTGTTTACGCACAATTATTCTGAGCAATAAGATGTACATGCATACTCAGGCTTAATCTAGAATTGGGACATAAGACCTTTTGACTGAATTTTCTCAGCCTGTAAGGACATAGAACTCTGAAAGTTATTTATCTGCCAACAGGACAAAGGATGTGACAAAAGGGTTTGAAACAATAGCCAAAAGGCCAACTCTGATATTTTAATGGCAAGGAGAGCATTTCTGAAAATTATTTATCGATATAGCCTTAAGTCTGTTCACTCAAAAGGCCCATTTTTTTTGTATTTATTCTGTGTTAATCCAAAAAGACAGTAGCAGCTGAAGTTTAAAGTGAAAGACTATGTCACACGCATAAATCATGCAACGAAGTCTTGGGAGTAAAATAAATAACCCAGCGCGATGAAAGGAAGGCAGGACTACCTCACAGGCCTCGTCGTGTCGAGGAGGAGAGTTCCTCGTCTTGCTGGGATGACGAGTGACCAGCAGTGGATTCCAAGGGAAGGCCGCTGTCTCCCTGACTCCGTGCTAGTGACACACGTGACTCGCCTCTCACGACTTACCTCTCGAGGTGGACGTAATGCCGAGAAAGGACGTTCTTAACCAGGAGTATCGTCTTGGCGTGGGTCTCCGGGCCCATCAGTTTGGAAAAATACAATTTTGCACGGAGGAAATACCCGACGGGCCACAGCCACTCCTGGAAAGGAAGATTCCCCGAGTGAAGGCACGGGAGAGCTGTGGACAGCCGACATCAACGCAGAAAACCCGGAAACCGAGCAGAGGCAAGTGGAACGCTTACAGGCCCCTGGTGGTAATTGAAGCCTTTCGCCAGGTTGTAGTTGTCGTTGTCCAAGGCGTTGTCATAAACCCCGCAGTACACCATGTCGCTGGAACAGAAAGGACACCCAGGTGAGAAGAGACCAGACACGATGTAGGGCGCATCAGAAAAAGGCTCCCAGCAGAGGTGAGACAATCACGTTATTCCATCTCCCACTGGTCGCCCACTGAACCCTAAACGAGGGAATCCAGACTCACAGCAACTTAGTGGCGCATGAGGGAACGAATGCAAAACACTAGCAACCACCCAGCTAGCGTGCCTTCCAGGAGTTACCCTGACGCTAACATTGGTTACAGCACAGAATAATGTGAGTTAGTGGTTACCAAAGATACCGTTTTATTGACTACTAGTGGCCCAGCGCACAAAATTTGTGCACTCAGGGAGGAGGGGTCACTCAACCAGGTCTTGGGAGCCCTATATAATAAAAGGGAGCCCTTGGGCCCTAACTGGTTTGGCTCAGTGGATAGAGCATCGGCCTGAGGACTGAAAGGTCATAGGTTCAATTCCGGTCAAGGGCATGGACCTTGGTTGCGGGCATATCCCCAGTGGGAGGTGTGCAGGAGGCAGCTGATCGATGTTTCTCTCTCATTGATGCTTCTAACTCTCTATTCCTCTCCCTTTCTCTCTGTAAAAAATCAATAAAATATATATTTTTTAAAAGGTAGCCCTTGGGGAATGTCTGACTGATGGCAGTTGGACATCCTTAGCGCTGCCGTGGAAGCAGGAGAGGCTCCCGCTGCGCTTGCCAGCCATGAGCCCACTTGTGGCTGAGCGGTGCTCCCCTTGTGGGAGCGCACTGACCACCAGGGGCAGCTCCTGCATTGAGTGTCTGCCCCCCCAGTGGTCACTGTGTGTCATAGCGACCAGTTGTTACACTGTTTGGTTGATTTGCATATTAGCTTTTTATTATATAGGATTATTAATTAGGAAGGCTGTGGTTTAAAGTTCTCCCGTGAAATTATTTTGAAATTAACTTCAAAAGGGACACTATCAGATTACAGGTAGCAAACTGAATACACGGGGAATTCACAGACACTAATAAACCACAGTATGACAGACCGCGACAGCTCCCTATGCTCCGTCCAGTGAAATGATTCCTTGTTTTATTGCGGGAGGGAGGCAGGACTTGCCACATGAGTTGCATCAACTGTGGGCGTGAGTTTTGGCCAGTGGCTCCTATCACCTCGGAAAATGTGGAGAACACCCGGAAGGCAGGGACGCACAGACACAACGCGACGGTCAAGGCTGGAGTGCGTGCGCAGTAAGTGGGGGAAACGGACAAAGAAACGGGGCGCCAGGGAACTGGGACTCATACGAGGACGCAGAAAGCGCATTGATGATGGGCGTCCAACTTGAAGGGGAAACAGGAGGCAGACAGGGCATTAGAAACTCCAGAAAAGATCAAAGCTGGGAAAGAGGAGGCACATAAACTGGCACAGACTTATCGTCAGAACATAAAGACAAAATGATGTATCAGCTTCAATGAACACAGGGGTGCGATGGCGCAGGAAGGAGAGGCGTGACGAGTGAGTGCCCCGAGGAGACACTGTGTCTGCACTTCAGTGTCACTTAGAAGGGCCTCCTGACGTGAGCGTCAGGATCTCAACTCCTGCGCCAATGGCCGCGAGTAGGACAGCCAAAGGCGCTCTGACGCCGATGCCTCATGAAGATGCAGAAGTCGTGTTTAGAACTGAGTGTGAGCGCAGCGTCAGAGGTTTCTACCGGCAAGACAGTCACGGGGATGCAGGGCGACGTCGACGGCTTCCCTGTCACCCACACGCCTCCTGGACCTGCCCCCGGGTTTCCATGCTGCGACGACACAGAATCCCGTGCTCACCAGACCCGGGCTCCCTCCTAAAGCTCGTCCTGCGACTTACTCTGGGTCCAAGGTCCTCATGCCCAGGGGCCCGAGCAGCTTTTTCTCGGCCATCGCCAGGGCTTTCCACGCCTTCTCTGCGGTGAACAGCTCGGGGGCCTGAGGGACGTCAGACACAAACACACCCGAGTCACGAGGAATGAGCTCCGCTCCCAGGGGAACGCCAGCTCGCTGTGACCTTGGGAAAGCCACGTTAGAGCCCAGGGTGGCCGGAACCCGAGGGCCGACGCCAAACCGGAGCCAGCGCCATGGGCTGATGGGAAGCCCCGGTCTCGCCTTAGACACGAGGAAGCTGCTAGGGGCTTCCTTCCTGTGTTGGTCCCCACAGGGCACCAGCCCCAAGAGGAAGCTGCTGCAGCTGCCACAGAGCAGGCCATGCGGAGCCGTCCAGTTCGCCCTCCAGGAGGCTCCCGTGGCCTCCTTGAAGGACACCCGGTCACCACTGCATGCTTCTGGGGCCAGAATAACACACAGAAGGACAGCCCTGACTGGTTTGGCTCGATGGATAGAGCGTCGGCCTGCGGACTCAGGGGTCCCAGGTTCGATTCCAGTCAAGGGCCTGTACCTTGGTTGCGGGCACATCCCCAATGTGGGATGTGCAGGAGGCAGCTGAATCGATGTTTCTCTCTCATCTATGTTTCTAACTCTCTGTCCCTCTCCCTTTCTCTCTGTAAAAAAATCAATAAAATATATTTTAAAAAACAAACACTGAAGGACTTGCCTCCAACAGCATGTGACAGGGAGGAGGAGGAGCAACGGTGACTAAGTCTGCATTAATTTTTAAAGAAATTAAAATTTTGTTGATTTGCAAGAGGGAGGGAGAGAGAGGTAGAAACATCCATGATGAGGGAGAATCATGAATTGCTGCCTCCTGCACGCCCGCCCCCTACTGGGGATGGAGCCCCAACCTGGGGACGTGCCCTGACCAGGTGAGGGAGGTGCGGGTGTCCTCAGCTGTCAAGGCAGCTGGGCAGGGCTGTGGCCAAGCTACATCCGCCCCGATACCTGATCCCGTTGCCCACCGAGCCCTACGAATAGCCTCCTTTTGTATGTGTGTTACGACATGATGACTTCATTTGTCATCATTCATCGTCTTCAACTGAATGTGATTGGCTAAGGGTGACGGGCATACTGCTTCATGAACGAGAAAAGATTACCGTATTTTCCGGCGTATAAGACGACTGGGTGTATAAGACAACCCCCAACTTTTTTTTTTCCCCTTAACATTTTTCATATTTTAAGTTCATACATGAAGATAACCCTCAACTTTTGAGAAGATTTTCCTGGGTTAAAAAGTCGTCTTATACGCCAGAAAATACGGTATTTAAAACCGGCTGGTAAGCAATGTACTTTTTATCAACCCGGTGAAAGCAGTTGGGAATGAGGAACTCAATAAGCCCTCACGCAACGATTCTGAAACGCGAAGACAGGAAACCCGTCGCTCACCACGACCATGGCGATGGCGAAGTTGGGCCGGAGCTGGTAGTCGCACCACGGGCTGGACGCGCCGTAGCTGTCCTTGTAGATGCCGCGCTTGTGGACCAGCTCGGGGTTCTTCTCGTTGGGGTCGGACGGGTCCTCGGACACGTAAAACAGCCTCTCGAAGTTGTCCTGGATCTTCCTGTCCCACTCCTCGTAGGAGACCTTCACAGCCTTTCCTGGAACAGGGCACAGGAAAGCATTCGGAGAAGCCCACGCATTGAGTGGGCAACCGACGACGGTGCATGCGGCTCACACGCGTCCTAGTGGACGGGACAGGCCCAGGGGAAGGGGGTGAGGGTTTCCTGGTCGGAGCGCCACACCTCGCGCGCAGTCGCCGGGGAACGGAAAAGCAGCGGGAGGGTTAGGAAGGACAACGCCTTCCCCATCGCAGGGCAGAGCTGCTCTGGAGCCTGGTAACAGGTCTGTGGGTGAGCGAAGGGCTTTCTTCCCTCCGAACCTGAAGTGAGCCCGTGACAAGCTCACTGCGTCAGATGTTGGGGGTGGGGGGGTTAAGAACGCGGACCGTGCACTCGGGGTCTCTCTCAACACCGTGGACGCTCACCGTGTCTTTGCACCGTGACTTCGCGGTAAGGGAAGATGTTTCTCCGGGACAGTTCCAGCAGCCACCGGACGGCAGATTTACTCAGGCCCACGATCTCCACGGCGGACCCGTCCCTGCAGCGAAAGACACACTTTACTCTCCGAGTCGGAGCCGCGCAGGGACTGCCCACAGGGCGTGCGGCCCGCAGC
>PVJC01052144.1:0-11231 GCA_004026665.1 Murina feae
AAATAAATAAAATAAAATCCTATATAATAAAAGGCTAATATGCAAATTGTCCCCTCGACCTGGAGTTTGACCAGGGGGCAGGGCTGGCCAGATAACCACCCGTGGCCCCTCCCCCTAGCCGGCCCCATTGGGGCAGGCTGGCCGGACCCTACCTATGCACAAATTCATGCATCGGGCCTCTAGTAAATAAATAAATAAAATAATAGCAGCTAATATTTGAGACCTTAATACTTGCCAAGCACTAATGTTAAGTATTTTCCATGGATTACCTCATTTAATCTCACAATACTACTGTGAGGCAGATTCTATTATTAACATCCCCAGTCAATAAATGAGAAAAGTGGGGGTTAAGAAATTAATTTAAGACTAAACAGTGGTGCCCTAACTGGTTTGGCTCAGTGGATAGAGTGTTGACCTGCAGACAGAAGAGTCCCAGGTTCGATTCCGGTCATGCGCATGTACCTTGGTTGCGGGCACATCCCCAGTGGGGGGTGTGCAGGAGGCAGCTGATTGAAATTTTTAACTCTCTATTCCTCTCCCTTCCCCTCTGTAAAAAAAAAAAAAAAAAAAAAAATCAATAAAATATAGTACTTTTAAAATTAAAAAAAGTACACAGTGGTAAGTGAAAAGAGCCAGAAATCAAACCCCAGAGCCCATAGTTTTAACCACGAGGTCACCCAGGAAGGGACATGCAGTATGGTTCTAGTGAAAGATGGATATGGTGAGGAGGAGAGCATAGAGCTGAGATGAACCTAGAGCGTTAGACTGACAACTGAATGTAAAAGTCTTGCAGTAGTTTGATCTCCTTCCTTTACATGACCATCAGCTTCTGATGTTTCCTGCTGGTTCTACCTTCATTACATTTCCAGAACCTGAGTTTCTGACCACTTCCATTGCTACTATATTGTCCTAAGAGATCTCTGCTTTTACCCTCACTCTTTTAGAGTCCATTTTTAACAAGCAACTAAAAGTCATCCTTTTAAAATGTTAGAACATGTCTCTTTCCTCTCAAAAACTGAGCAATTGCTTCCCATTTCCCTCCAAGTAGCAAGGTCCCAACAATAGCCTTCATGGATCCACCTACTCCACCTTCCTGAACTTATCTACTAAGTTTTCACCTTACTCTTCCCATACTGACCTCTGTGCTTATACTATGGTACACATGCTCCTACCTCAGGGCCTCTGTCTGGAACAATCTTTTCCATACATCCAATTGATATATGATATATTCCTAAAGTTCCTTGAAATCACTGTGTAAATGCATGCCACTTGAGGCCTATCTTTGATACTATAACTCCCCCCTCCCCATTTCATGTGTCATCTCCTCCACCTATTTTCTCAATCCCCTCTACTCTGATTTACTATTTCATCTTTCCATACCACATACCACATTCCGGATAGCTTATTTATTCTGTTTATTGTCTGTGTGCCACTGACAAGAATATAAGCTTATTGAGAGGAGGAATCTTTTTTGTTTACTGATATAGCCCAAACACTTGGAAGAGTGTCCAAAGATGCTTAATAAAAACTGACAATAGACCCTACCTGGTTTGGCCACCATCTTGGCTGGGTTAATTTGCATACAGCCGCTCTGATTGGTTGGTGGGCATGGCTTGGCTGGTGGGCGTGGCTTAGGTTTAACAGAGTGAGGTCAATTTGCATATTATTCTTTTATTAGATTAGGTAGCAGCTAGCAGATGTACGGTTTATGAAATTCTTAAACTCGCCCAGCTGGGAGGTATGGAGGGGCACCGTCTGAGTGTGGGCCAAGAGGCAGGTGATGGGTTGCATGAGTTGCTGTACCTGAATCACCACCTCCTGCTTGGAGCAACGTCGTGCTAACATTTACACTTACCTTGAAGGTTAATGGCAAATATTTATTCACTTTTTTGTGTGTTTTTTCTTAAGCTATTTATTTTCTAATGCAATTATTGTTACAAAGACTATAGCCAATGTATATGTAAGTTATGAAAGCAAAGTCTTATGAAGAAAAACCACAAACTAGGCAAAAAAAAAATTAAAAACCAAGGCAACAAAACACTTGGCTTATTCTAAGTTTTAAAAAGATTAGCATTCTAAACAACGAAACAAGGCAGGTTTATTCAGCAAAATAACCCTGACATTTCATAGTAAAACTACCAGAAATTACGGAAGGAAATGCTACCAGATGAATTGCTAACCTGCAACTTCCTACTCTACTATTTGTACCATCTGATATATCTTACTAACAGGAAGACTGAATAATAACATCAAGTTTTTTAGCAGAGAATGTGGAGGTTCAGAAGACTATAGTCTAGAACTACCTCTTCTACACTATGAATCTGGACATTTCTTAGTTATATTCACAGCTCAATGGTTCTAACTATAAACTCAACCTAATAGTCAATAAAAATATGCTATATGATAAAATAACTATAAAGTACATACTATAAAGTAAAAACTACTATGCTCATATTAAGAAATAATCTTGTTACAATCAAATTTTCATGTTTATAAACGAATCTGTAAACTTATGTATACACAACAAAAGTCTTGAACTGAATTTCATATTAGTTACTAATTTTTAGAATGCATTCCAAATATAGCCTGTGATAGAAGATGCCCTACCCCTTTTCTGCAGATTATCAATAGAGTGCCCTTTCAGAACCTTAGACATACAAAATGAATCATGACTTTATAGATTCCATACCAAGAGGAAACCCCTTCAAAGTATGGTGATTGACCATGAACCCCCTGGAGTGTGACATACAAAAGAGGGGGTAATGCACCAAAAACAGAGTAAGCCACGATCGTGCTAGCAGATGATATGTCTTAAAAAGATTTTCGGTGCTCATTCACAAATCAGCATGTTCCCTCTAACCACCGAATTCAGAAACAGAAACTAAGTAAGTGAAAAAAAGGGGGTGTGGCAGCGCTCCGGAGGTCAAAGGCCTCTGGAAAGGGGGGAGGGGGGGTCGGTAATTAAGTTTTCTCCAGGGAAATGGAGAGGGAAGATGCACATGCCATTTTAAAAGAAATTCTAAATTCCATTTGAAATGGGGGACGTCGCGCAGCTGAGCTTCAATCACAAGTTTCCTAACTATCGCCTGGGCACCCAGAATCCCCTCCCTGCCTCAATGACTCACGCACCCTCACTGAATGAAGCCTTGGCCACAGAGCTCCCCCCAGGAAGAAGAGCAGTGCTTTGGGGTACGCCTGCTCACAGGTGTGCTGGGGGGGGGGGCGAAGCAAGGGCTTCCGACTTCATGCAACTACAGAAAAAGGGGCTGCGGACGCAGGACACACTAGCAAGTAGGCGTCCGGCCGGCCAAAAGGGCAGAAAGGGGCGGAGGCCCCGACGCCTGGGCTCCCCGCGACGCCGCGTGGCCTCCAGGTGGCAGCACTGCTCCCCGCCCGGCTCCCGGAGGCCCGCGGGCGCTGCCCGGCGGAGGCTGCCTGCTCACGCCAACCACCGTCTCCGAAAAGTCCTCAACCGCCTCCCCCAAAACAGGTGTAGCCCCCGGAAGCCCGCTACGTGCGCCATCCCTTACAGAATTAGCAAGAGTTAGAAGCCCGGGGAGGAAGAAGGAAACCAAACGGGTCGGGGCAGGCTCGGGAGAGGCTGCGGCGGAGCAGGGACGACGGGCTGGCGGCCGCGGCCTCGCAGGCTGGGCGTGAGGAGAGGGGAGGATGCGCCGCAGGGACGCGGAACGCTGCGAAACTGGCTGGGCGGGCGGACCCGGACGGTACCAAGACTCCCGAGGCGAGGGCGCCCCGTCCTCGCGCCGCCTGAGGCGCCCGGCCCCAGGACGTCGCGCCGCGGGCTGGGGCTAGCTTGTCCCCGGTCTCCCCGCCCGGCCCCGGGACAGGGTCTGGTCCCTCCGCCACTCGCACACTCACCGCGCGCGCCGCCCCGGCGCGGCCGCCCGCCGCCCTCGGAGCGATCTGCGCCCCGCCCTCCGCGCTCGGCCCGCCCCGCCGACTGGGCGCCCGCCGCGGGGCGGCGCGGGAGTCACGTCAGGGCGCATGCGCTCACGGGCACTGGCAACGGCCGGCGCGGAAAGTTACCAGCGGGGCGTGCTGGTTCCTTAGAGACAGGACCCGGGCTGGGCGGCGGCGGGGAAACCGCCGAGGCAGCCCGGCCCTTGGAGAAGCCAAGATGCTGACTAGGGGCAGGAGCAAAGGGAAAGGCACGAACAAAGACAAAGACAAGAAGAAGTAAGGAGAACCCGCCCTGGGGCCCTCTCCGGGGATTCGGGCCTGGGGGCCGCAGGGCTGGGCCGGCTGCCACCTGGCCGCCCGCTCTCCCGGCTTCGGAGGACAGTCCTCAGGGTTCAGAAGCTCTCAAATGCAGGCCCCTCTTTACTGCTTCAGCTTGGACAGTAGGAAGAGATTCGGGACCCTGACGTAATTTAGACACAGCCCCTACCTACGTAGACTGCATTAACGATGGAGGCAGATAGGTTCCCCCAAAAATAGACCGAATGAAATAGGTGCTTGTGGAGGAACAAAGAGCTGAGAATGAGGAGGAAGAGGGTCTGACACGAGAAGTGAAAGCCAGGATAACATTTATTGAGACATTGGAGGTCCTCTGGACCAGCGCTGTCCAATAGGGTGGTCACTGGCCGTGTGTGGCTACATTAAAATTAAATAAAATTAATAACTCAGACCCTCAGTTGTACCAGCCACCTGCCATAACCGCAGTAGGCACACGTTGCTAGCGGCAACTGTATTGGACAGCCCAGGTAGCTAACATTTTCATCACTGCAGGAAGTTGTGTTGGACAGCAGTACTAGCAGTTCTTAACCCAGGGCGATTTTGCCTTCCAGGCCACATGTGGCAATATCCCTGGAGACATTTTTGATGGTCACATCTGGGAAGGTGTGCTATTGGCATCTAGTGAGTAGAGATGCTGTTGTACATCCTGCAATGCACCGGACACCCCCCTCCCCCCATCCCCAAGAATCAGTTAGCTCAGAATGGCCGCAGGCGCCCGGGTTGGGAAACCCTGCTCAAGACTGTAAACTTCTCTACAATAGGCACTAAGCGTTATTCACCAAATCTCCATCACCCAGCAGAGAGCCTGGCACACAACAGATGCTTATTATTTGCTCAATAAATAAATGAAGGTATCTGCCTGTGTATGCTTCAACTTAGATATTCATTCCACAAGAACTGCTCTGGGTTCATTCTTTTTTTTAAATCAATTTTATTGATTTACAGAGAGGAAGGGAGAGGGATAGAGAGTTAGAAACATCAATGAGAGAGAAACATCGATTAGCTGCCTCCTGCACACCCCCCATCTGGGGATGTACCCACAACCAAGGCACATGCCCCTGACCGGAATCGGACCCTTCAGTCCGCAGGTGGACGCTCCATCCACTGAGCCAATCCAGTTAGGGCAGGGTTCATTCTTTCTTGATCCTAACTGAGAGAGCTCTACTGTGTGGTTGAGATGATCTTGAACATCTAAAGGATCTCTTGATGACTGAAGTAGTTCTTGGGTCTTCTAGGGATTCCTTTTGGTTCAAAGGAAAGCATAAAGGATTTGACCAAATTGACTAATTGTTCAAATTTCTCCAAAATGATCAGAAATAACTGTAGCATCAATCCTTTCCAGGCTTGGAGCTGCTGCTAATTGTCACTAACCTATTAGGTGGTGCTGGTAGTTCCTAGACACATTGGAGTCATACATGGTGTCCAACAATGTGGGACTATAAGAAAACCCCCAAACTTGTAAAGTTTGGGAAGTTAATTGTTTAAGAGAGTAATAAATGCATGCTCAGTACAGAAAGTTTAGGAAACATGGAAAGTCAAAGTAGAATACAAAAATCACGTATGATTCATCATCCCAATATAACCACGACTATCATTTGGGGATATTCTTTTATCTTTTTGAAATGATAGCCCAATGTACATACTTATTTGTAACCCCATTTATTAATATAAGTATTCTACAGTGTGACTTAAAAAAAACACCCACATAACTGCATAATCTAACATTTTTTAAAAAGTGCCAAGGGCTCATCACATTCTTGGAATTCACTAGCATGTGTTTTCTATTTTTGACCATGCATCTACAGTACACATATCAACAATGAAGAACCCTGAGCCCCTGCCAGGTGGTTCAGTTGACTGGAGTGTCACCGTGTACATCAAAAAGATTTTGGGTTCGATTCCTGGTCAGAACACATACCTAGGTTGGTGATTTGATCCCCATTCATGGCACATATGGCAGGCAATTAATGATGTTTGTCTCTTGCATCAATGTTTCTCTCTCTCTTTTCCTCTCTCTAAAATTAATAAACATATCCTCCAGTGAGGATTAAAAAAAAAAGAGGAACACTGAGGGTAACAGATCTCTCATTCCTTGGATTTTCCATGACTCATAGTTTGAGAAACCCTGCTTTGTTTGTACAGTCATTATTAGTGGTCTTTTTATGAGAAATCCTATCTGACTTCTTTCATCATCTCAAAGCAGGTTAGACTTGATACCTTCAGAGAGCAATCAGATGACTATAGCAAGGCAGTCTGTCACTGTTGCCTAAATCATGCTGGAAAAGGAGTTCAATAGCTATAGCAGGGTGGGGGGTTGGGGATGAAGCTGGCCATAATTTGTAGAGAATAAAAGGTGAGAGTGGGACTGAAAAAGGATCAAGAACCAAAAGTTGGTGGGGATGGAGGGTAACAATATAGAAACGTCCACACATACTTATGTGTGAAAATATTTAGAATTCAAGTACAGGTGAAGTCTTAGTTATTATCTAAATACTAGGGACCCGGTGCACAAAAATTTGTGCACTCGGCGGGGGGGGGGGTGGTCCCTCAGCCCAGCTTTTGCCCTCTCGCAGTCTGGGACCCCTCAGAGGATGTCCACCTGCTGGCATGCCTGGCCAGCCTGGGTGAGGGGCTGATGGCTGTTTGTAGGCTAGCCAAGCCCCCCAGGGGGGACCCTCACCCCGTGGGGATGTGGCCAGCCTGGATGAGGGGCTGAGGGCCGTTTTTAGGCTGACCACAGCTCCCATTGACCCAGCGTCCCAGCAAGGCTGGCTGGAATCAGGTTTCTGGGGTTAATTTATCTTCTATAATTGAAACGTTGTTGCCTTGAGCAGAGGCCTAGTCAGGCAATGAAGCCTCCTGTTTGCTTCAGCTCTATGGCTTCTATAATTGAAATGTTGCCTTGAGCAGAGGCCCAGCCAGCCTAGGCAGGCAGTTTCAACTCTATTGCTGGTGCAATGGAAGCCTCCTGTTTGTTCTAGCTCCATGGCTGTTGGCCACCATGGCCGGGCTGGGCTAATTTGTATACAGCTGCTCTGATTGGCTGGTGGGCATGGCTTGACTCTTGGGCATGGCTTAGGTGTCTCGGAGTGATGGTTAATTTGCATATTACTCTTTTATTAGATTAGATATACCCAGTGCCTACCATATATAAGGGATAATGTTTGTTAATGCTCATACGGTCTTTATTTTGGAAAAAAAACTCCCCTTTTATCACTTTAATCTTCAAAGCCATTCTTTTATTGTTATTTTAAAGTTTCCTCTTTACCTCTGTACAAATGCTTATGGTTTGTTTGTCAGGCATCCTCGAAGCCTGAGGCATTGTGGAAATAGCAGATAAAATATTTAACATACTAGTACTTGCTCAAGTGACTTGAACATTTGTCGAAGGCCTAGCCAAGAAACAAAAAACACACACAAAAATAACCTAGAACAAAAAGAAAATTGGGATTGGGATAGGTGGAAGATTACAGAAATATGGATTAAAGTTACATTTGCACTATGAATGTATCTTCATGGTGAAGTGGAACTAAGGTAATGGATTTGTAGTAAAGAGAGCCAGGGTCTAAGACTCAGCAAGTTGGAATAGAAGAGAGTTCAAATATGAGAGTATCAAATAAGTAAGTGAAAAGATGTGAAAGCTTTATGAAATAAATTTAACTTATTATGCCTTTCCTTTTTGTTTTTCTAGTCCTTTAGAGTTATGCTCCAAAGCTTTCCTCTTCCAGAAAGAGAGATACCTGCTAAGATAACTCCTTTGTCAAATAAATATTTATTATTAACTAATTCATCTAATAATGTTTGCTCATATGTGCCAGGCAATGTCAAACAAAACAATACTAGAGAAATGTAGTAGGGAATCAGTAGTTACAGGTTGTCAATCAATGCCCTCTTCCCATGTAGGAAGTCAATAAAAACTGAGGAAACTGCAGTGGAAAGAGCCAAGGCCAATGCCTCCCTTTGGGAGTCCAGGCTGGAAATCACAGAACTCTCTAGGATTGAGTATCGTGATGCTTCCCTGAGACTTGCGAAAACTAATGAGGACTTAAAGAAACAGCAGTATAAAATGGAGAAGGACACAATGTCTGTATTAAGCTACCTGAAGAGGCAGGACCTGGAGAAAGATAATATGGTAGGTGGGTAGAAATCCTCATTACGTAGAAGCTTTGTGGCCTGCATTAACTAATTGATATTGGTCTGCCTTTATCAGTATCACTTATATTTTTTTATTTTCATCTGCCTCCATATATCAAAGGCCTACATCTAGCTGTAGCAAAGGCATAATTTTTCACAATCATGGATGTTCATTAAAACCAAAGAAATTATTTTGCAAAGAAGTAAAGCAGGTTCAAAATAACCTGGTTAGCTAGTTCTCCTATATTGTTTTACCCATTCTTCTGTATCATAGAAATGCATATTTTCTTAAACTTTATTTAAACTGTTATAGTCTTTTTTTTTATTTCATTGCTTAAAGTATTACAACAAGTGATAGATAAGTATTACAACAGATGATAGATAGATCTCCATTTTTTCCCCTTGCCCTTCCCCCCCCTCCTCCCTAACCCCCAGTTTCCCGTGTCCACTGATTTAAACTGTTATAGTCTTATTTCATGTTAATTATAGAAACACTAGAGGCCCAGTGCATGAAATTCGTGCACGGGGGTGTGAGGGGATGGGAGTGCGGTGTCCCTTAACCTGGCCTGCACCCATCTCCAATCTGGCAGTCGGGGACATCCCTCTCACAATCCGGGACCACTGGCTCCTAACTGCTCACCTGCCTACCTGCCTGATTGCCCCTAACCGCTTCTGTCTGCCAGCCTGATTGCCCTCTCACTGCTCCCCTGCTGGCCCAATCTCCCACAATGACCCGACCTACCTTCTCCGCACGAGGCAGCAGAGATGCCAGGACTGGCCTCTGTGCTGTGCGGAGCTGTGGGATCCCTAGGCCTCACCACACAGAGCTGCTGCCATACCCTGCCTCTGCTGTGCACATGGCCATCTTGTGGTAGCCATCTTTGCAGAAGCCATCTTTGCAGTGGTCATCTTGTAAGGGCCATAAACCTGAATTATTATATAGGATTAAAAAGAAAATGTTTTGCCCTGGCTGGGCAGCTCAGTTGGTTAGAGAGTTGTCCCAATATGCCAAGTTTGTATGTTCTATCTCCAGTCAGGGTACATACAAGAATTAACCAAAGAATAATGAATGCATAAATAAATGGACCAATGAATCAGTGTTTTTCTCTCTCTCTTCCCCTGCTTCCTCTCTCTCTGTCTTTCTATCTCACAAGTCTATCAATAAGAATTAAAAAGAAAATGTTTTAAAAATTATATCTTGAACAAAATTTGGAAATTTTCCTTAAAAATGGGTTTTTGTATTTAATGCTTTATTCAGTCAATAACAAAATAAATATCATTTCACACCCATCCTACATGGTTTAGGAATATTCTATTTTTTAGAATTTGTAGGTTTTCTTAAACTAGTCTGAGATATTGTTTACAACAGTACTTCATTTCTGAATCCTCTGATTGCATAACCAAATCATAGAGTTTTTAATTTAAAAAACTACTTATCTACTAAAACCAGCATCCTTGGAGAAATGACTAATTCCAAGAGTGGGGCAGGGAAAGTAAAAGATGAGCCCGGAATATCTTACCATGCCAGAGAGTAAGTAAAAATATTAATTTGGGCTCATGAACACACAGTACAGATGATGTGCTGTGGAATCAAGCATCTGAATCTGTATGCTTTTGTTAACCAGTGTCACCCCAATATTCAATAAAAAGGAAAAAAATATTAGTAAGGAAAAAAAAGTGAAAATATTAGAGGACATAGGAAGTAGTTGAAAGGAGCTCCCACAGGCTATATCTGGGAAAATCAAAATAAATAATTATTAATAAATTAAAACTCATTGAAAAGAGTAAGTCCATGAGCGCATACTACTAATAAATAAATACATTGTAGTAGAATGTAGTAAATTATTAAATTATTAAATTTCCAAGGAGTAATGATGGAGTTAGAACGGTCACTATTTGACATCACAGTAATAATTGATTCCGTTAGGAATTATCAGCAGATGCTAAAACAAGTGGAGAAGGATATATGCATAATCTCAAAATACCTTCCCAGAAATCTACTCTATAAAAGTGAAATATTAAAATTAACCGTTTCTCCGAGACAGGGTAAGCCACGCCCACCAGCCAATCAGAGCGGCTGTATGCAAATTAGCCCAGCCAACATGGCGGCCGCCACTCACGGACCTGAGTAAACAGCTGTTTCCATTGCGGCAGGAGCGAAAGTGAAGCTGCTCTCGCTCCACTTAAACTGCCTCTAGCAAAACACAGATTTGAAACAATATAATGATCATAGAATTCTCGGGAGCTGAAGAACACAGCAGCCCGGGCCTCACCAGTAAAAGTAACAATTGTTTCATTATAGACGCTGTGAGGTGAAGCAAAGAGGAGGCTTCAGTTAGAAGGCCGCCTTAAAGGAACAGTGTATCAATTATAGAAGATAACCCCAGGCCTTAAAGGAACAGTATCAATTATAGGAGAAAAAACTCAAGAAACCTGCGTCCAGCCAGTCTTGCTGGGACGTTGGGTCAATGGGAGCTGTGGGCAGCCTTAAAGCCCCTCACCCAGGCTGGTCAGGCACGCCAAGCAGGTGGACATCCCCCGAGGGGTCCCAGACTGCGAGAGGGCACAGGCCGGGCTGAGGGACCTCCCGAGTGCACAGAGCGGCTGCAGAGTGGGACAGCGCAGGACCCAGGACCCGTGAGTGGGAAAGAGGCGGCAGGGTTGGAGAGCACCGCGAAGCAGGTAAGAGGCGGCAGGGGGTCGGCGGCCTGCTTAGTGGGCTTCCCAGGCCCTTTGCGGGGCATCGGGGAGCAGGTAGGAGATGGCAGGGGGTCGGCGGCCTGCTTGGCAGCTGTCCAGGCCCTTGGAGGGGCATCGGGGAGCGGGAAAGAGGTGGCAGG
>PVJC01052145.1:0-11238 GCA_004026665.1 Murina feae
AGAGAGAGAGAGAACAGCTTAATTTTTCAAAAGAAATGATTCTTATTTGATTCTTCAGCAGTGCTACCTTAGTTTACATGACAGACAGTACATGGTAAAGACACTGGCTATATACCAAAAATTTGTGTTCTGTTCATAATACAGAGCAGTTTCTGGGATGCAGATGCTCAAATCAGGATTACAATCTCCAGCTAACCTTAAATTCAGATGTGTCCCTGTGGCATCCTACACTTAAGACCTGCCTTAAAACTCACCATCTCTATATCCTGTGGGAACAGGCTAGGTTCTCAACAGAAGAGTGAAGAGGTACTTAAGCTGGGCTCTTACCAATGTATCAGCTTATAGTGAAAATAGGCCATAATAAACAAAAATCTATTTTAGGCAATCATTTAAGATTCTCTTATACTTGATTACTAACTTATTAACTTAAATAATTTTTTCATAGAATCAGCTCCTGGCCCATAGCATCCTAACACTCACTTCTGATTCTTTTAAGAGTTAGTAGCTGTCTAGCTACTTCTACTGATTTCTTTGGTATGCCTGAATGGCATGGTATTCTTCCTTTAGGACTCTATGAAGTATTTTCCTGTGCTGAATCCCTTGTGCATTAAAAGAATCAAACCAATCTCCATATATTTTTCAAAGAACAGCTGTGAATTCAAGCGCTTTGCTACAAGAAAATGATACTTAGCATGTATGGGCATTGTTTCCAGAGAAAAAGATCAGCATAATTTTAACTGGTTAACAAAAAAAATTCAGACTTTTGAAAAAAATAGAAATTAACATTAGAATGCCACACCCTTTCCTAGATTGGAGAAACAAAGAGAAAAGTGGTATTCTAGGGTCTCAAAAGTTAAGATCAAACGACAGTAGTGGGAATCAGGGCAGGCCTGCCCAGAGGGAGCTGGAAACAATGAGGAGACAAAGCTACAGTCAGTGAAGCTCTTCAAAGTAGAGAGGAAAGAAGAAACAAAAATAGCCTGGTTGCTTCCTCCCTGCCTCCAATCACCCACCAGTACCTCCCGCAGCTCAAGGTCCTAGCAGAGGTAAGATGAATAATGAAGCTGGGTGCAGAGGGGCGCCAATTAACATTGTTGCAGACAACCCAATTTGTGGATGGCTCTCACTGCATGGCGGCTGAAGAAGCTGTGTCTCTTCTTGGGTCACATCTCTTAGTGGCAGTCATGGATCAGGTCTCATCCCATGCTTTAAGGTTATCCCCTGAGGCTTACTTGTGGTGGCATTTTGAAATCCACAGACAAATCTGCCATGTAAATATGATTCGGTGATGAATAATTTACTAGTCATCTACCCCTAACTCCTCACAGCCAATATGTAAGAGAAACTAGAGACATTATAACTTATTTTCTTTATGAGATGCTATCACATGTGCCCTTTCGCTTGTTTCTTTTGTGCTAGCAGGGAGGTCACCTAGAGTTTCCTTTGAAGTCTTTCTTCTTAATAACCTGAAGTCATTTTACAACATACTAGACTGCAGCTCTCTTGAAGCCAACAAAATAATAAAATACTCAGTAAGTCTTTTTATATGAAGGACTGCATTGTTGTAATGTACCCCACAAATCACACAAGGACACCTCAAGAAGTCAAATTAAGGAGTCACATTTATTGCAATTTCCGGGACTACCAGGGGGCATTTTGCTCCCAAATCTCGCAGTGCCTTACCCAGCCCCAACACCAGATTTATATAGGCAAAAATCACAAAGGTATCGATTACATCTTTGGGTTTGGAATGAGGAACCTGGGTTTGCACAAAGCAGTTACAGAAGCAGAATTGAGCATGTTAGTTAAATTATAGTTTTGGGTCTCCGGACCACTGAGTTGACAGAAACACATTATCTAGAGCCATCGAGGCAATTTAGAGTAATTGTGTTGTCCTGGTTTCCAGGTACAGAAGAATGTGCTTTCTCAAACTAGTGAGATCACAATCAATGGGATATTCAAACCACCAACAGCGAAGGATTCAATCGGTTGGGATGGCATTCATAAGTTCAGAAAATCAAAGTAACTTTTATATTGTTAAACGAAACAAAAAAGTACAGAAGTCAAACAGCAGAACTAAAGTTAAACTACAGTTTTTACCTGAGATGATTGCTACCATACTTCAAGTATAGACAGATACCAAAACTCTTAGTGTACACATCACAAATTATGGGGTAAATAGTTATATAGCAAAGTAATTAAGGAGTGGCCTGCAAAGTATCTAAAAATTATGTTGTTTTATCACAAAAAAATTACGAGGGGAAAAACTTACTATATTTTTTCTAAAAATAAAGAATGGTAAAAAATAGTACTTGTGTATTGGCACTTATGAAAACATTCTTTAAAATTTTTCAGAAGATACCATACCTCATCTAAGACTAGCTATGTGAAACTTAAATCGTATCTATTCTGCCAAAACATTGCAGTAATTTAGCTAAAGGAGGATTTTTATCATGTAGAAAAAAACAATAAGAATTTGGCTGAATTTCATTTAAAGTGGTGTTCCAATAATTCCATCAATTTTAACTTGTGAGGACACAATTTGATTAGACTCTATTTGATAGAGCTCTTAGGCAACTGGTAGAAAGAGAAACCACTGCTCCTTAGAACTCTTCCTCAATGCCAGAAAATCCACACAGATAGGGTTGCAACAACCAGGAGGTCACAATTTTAAAAAGAAAATCACAGAACACATATGGAAATAAGCCACCATGTTTATGAGTCAGAAAAAAGCACACTCTACCAACCTAAAACCACAAAGATATCTGATATTGCTGTTTTGATAATGGATACAATTAAGTGTGTTGACTATGTGAGAAGACATAAAGAAAGAAGCTGAAACTGTTGGAAGGAATATAATTTGATACATTTTAACCTAGTTGTTTTGACATAATTTGTAGAAAGCTCAGAAATATTTCTACCTATACTGTAGAACAAACTAAAGGCTCAGAACTAAGAATAGCAGGTAATAAAATCACAGAGAAACAGAGTTGGAAAATAATGAGAAATTACAAAACAGGAATTGTGGCAGTAGGTCCAATCAACTTCTAACTGGTATTTCAGAAGAAAATATTTGACACAATATAAAAGCAGCATTGTTGGAAGAAATAATGCTTTAAAATCTCCAGAATTGTTATAAAACAAAAATCATCAGATTGGGGAGGCACAAATCCTCAGCAGGATAAATTTTTTAAAAACTTATATCTAGATACATTAAAACCATGCAGAATGCCAAAAGTAAAGATAAAATCTTAAAACAATTCAGAGAACAAAAATTACATTAGCTACTGGGAAATAGCAATTATGTTAAAACTGATTCTCCAACAGCAGCAGAAAATAAATCCATGTACCAGTAGTTATAATAAACATAAGTGCAGTGACTCAAGACCAGATATAAATTAAATAAGTAAGCAAACACAAATAAGTCAATGCAGCTCTGTCTTACTTATAAGAAACACCTACAACATAGGAACACAGGGATTTTGTTATACAGATATATCAACCCAATAAAGTTGATATAACTATGTAGTGCATGGGATTCATGCACTGGTGGTGTGTGTGTGGGGGGGGAGGGGGCGTGGCCTTCAGGGATCGCCTAGTGTGGGAGCGCCACTTGTCCTGGTCAGCCAAGAGGCTGTGGACCCACCCTTTGAGTGGCTGTTCCCTGGTCTGGCATCTTCTGTGGAGCTGGAGCACTTGCCTCTCCAGGGCACCAGGTTGGGGCTGGTCTCAGGGACAATGGCATTGAGAGGCCACAGAGTGGGCCTCAGGCCTGTGGTGGCCACAAACATGCCTTCCATCCTCTGAGGTCAGTTCTGCGAGCCCGGTGGCAGTGCTGCATGGCCTGTGGGTATCCAGAGGAGGCAGCAGGGAGCAAGGAAGAGGAGGAGGAGCCTGGGGTGAGGATGCTATGATCTGCAGCCCAGGTTCTTGCCTGTAAGCCTGGGGTTCACAGCAGGAGCAGCCACTCATCCTGGTCAGCTAAGCAGCACTCTCACTGTGGTAGCACACTGACCACCAAGGAGCAGCTCCTACATTGAGCACCTGCTCCCTGGTGGTCAGTGCTCATCATAGTGACTGGTCGACGGGTCATTCTGGTCATTCCACCTTTCGGTTGCTGGGCTTTTATTATATAGGATTAGTCAGAGTTCTTCATAGAAGCAAAACTAACAATATATGGAAAGATAGATATAAGAGATTTATTATAGAAGGCCATGAAATCCACAACTGCCATCTGTGAGCTGGAGAACTAGGAAAAACAATGATATAATTCAGGAGCTCTGAGGAACAGGAGATGGATATCCTGGCTCAAGAAGAAAGAGCAAGAATTGGCCCTTCCTCTGACTTTTTGTTCCTTCTAGCCTCCAGTGGATCAGATGATGCCCACCTCTCTTGATGAGGGTGAATCTTGTCAGGCAGTCTACTGAAACAAATGTTAATCTCTTCCAGAAGCATGCTCACAGACACAGCCAAAAATAATGCTTTACCAGTGATCTGGACTCCCTTAGCCCAGCCAAGATGACACACAAAACTTGCCATCAAAATTATTATTTAAAAACTGACAAAGAGGAAATAGACTTTAAGATTAAAAGTGATGCCAGAGTTTGAGAGTCATTCTAATAGAAATTTTGGTTTATCAGGCAAAAATAGCCATTTAAAATCATCATGCACTTAATAATTTAGCTTCAAACATTTAAAAATCAACCAACTGTTGTCATATTGGTACATTGTAGATTACCTCACTTTTTGTGTATGGACATATATGGAACCCTCTACACAACAATTGTGGAGTCCAACATTGTCTTCAAACTTATTTTTTGAGCACCTACAGAAACCAAGCAGATATGAAAACAACAACAACAGAAGAGGCTTAAAATTTTTTCAAATGTAGTTAATATAAAATATGTGGCGTTTCTTATAATTTTTGTCTTGTATATTATACAACTCTTGTGAGATAGTGGTGGAAGTACAATCTTGTACAAATACTTTGAAAATAATTTGGCATTATCTGCTAAATTTGAAGATAAACATGCTTCTTGACCCAACAATTCCACTCCTAGATATATTTTATATTTTATAGATTGTGTGCCAGAAGACTCGCAGAAATAGTCATGGTTGCATGATTTATAATATCAAGAAAACTAGAAATTACCCAAATGTCAACTGACAAAAGAGTAGACAGATTATGTAGTACTAGGGTCCTTCAGCCTGGCCTGCACCCTCTCGTAATCTGGGACCCCTCAGGGGTTGTTGGACTGCCAGTTTCAGCTGGATCCTCACAGGCCAGGCTGAGAGACCCCACTGGTGCACAAATCTGTGCACTGGGTCTCTAGTATGCATATAAGACCTTTGATTAATCTCTCCCACCCTCCCCATGACCCCTTTCCCTCTGAGATTCATCAGTCTGCTCCATATTTCTATGCCTCTGTGTCGAGCGTCTTCCCCCTGGTGGTCAATGAGTGTCATAGCTACCTGTTGAATGGTTGCTTAGGCTTTTATATATAGACTAGGGGCCCGGTGCACAAAAATTTGTGCACTTGGTGAGGGGAGGAGGGGGTCCCTCATCCTGTCCTGTGCCCTCTCACAGTCTGGGACCCTTGGGGGGGGGGCATGTCCACCTGCTGGCATGCATGGCCAGTCTGGGTGAGGGGCTGAGGGCTGTTTTCAGGCTGGCTACAGCCCCCTCAGGGTTCATGCACTGGGGGGTGGGATGGCTGGTGAGTGCAGGCGTGGACGTTTCCACCCAGGTGGCCTACCATCGCACATACTTGGTGGGCCTCCACCGCTGAGGGGACACACCTGGTGCAGAGCTGGGTGGCAGGCCAGGGGGTGGACTCTGATGCATGGTCCCTTGGGGGGACCCTGCTGCTGAGCAGACACACCGGAGGTGGAGCCAAGCACATGCTCGCACACGCCCCACGGAGGCCCCCAGGGTGGAGCCAGGTGGCTGGACCTGTGGCAGACACTCTGCGCCGGGGCGGAGGATGCTCGGGCATGACTCTGAGGGGGTACCCCCCTCAAACCCCCACCACTGAGCCTCTGAGGTCGTGTGGGCCCAATTCTTCTATTTCCAGGCCTCGCAGGGCCGGGGCCGGGCTGCCGGCTCCCGGCCTTGCGGCTGCTCACCGCCATCTGGAACCACCGCGGGCACAATTGCTCTATTGCCAGCCCCAGCCACAGGGCCGGGAGGGCTCCCACCCAAGGCTGCCCAGAACCAACCACTGGTGCGATCTCTCTATTCCCAGCCCCATCTCTCTCTTGCTGCATTGGCGTGATCGCTCCATTGCCAGCCCCGGCTGCAGGGCCGGGGTCCTGGAAGGCCACCCGGCCCTGCAGCTGCCCACCACTGCCCGAACCGACCACCGGAGCATGCAAGAGCGGAGGCCTGGCCTCTGCCCTTGTGTGCGCTGGCGCCATCGCTTTATTGCCAGCCCGGGCCTCCGCCATCTTGGCTGGGCTAATTTGCATACCATTGTTCTGATTGGCTGTTGGGCGTCTTGAAGAAATGGTCAATTTTGATGTTATGCTTTTATTAGTTAGGATAGTTACTTAATGAGATGCTGTATAGAAATAAAATAAATAACACATAATGACAGTCATCCACATGTATGAATCTCAGAAACATGTTGAGTGAATAAAGAAATGTCAGAAAAATACATATGGTATAATGAACTTCATAAACAAGCAAAACACAGCATTATATTGTTTTAAGAAGTACATGTATATGCAGTAAAACTAGAAAAAAGAAAGAAAAAATTTAAGATAAGAAGTTTCTTCTGGGAATGGAAGTTCAAAGGAGTTGTGACATAAGAAGTAAGGATAGGGACTTGGAACAGTATGGTGAATGCTCTATTTCTTAGGTTGGGTGTTGGGCTTTCTGAGGTTTGTTCTATTAGTAAGTTTTACTCATCAAACACAAATTTTTAAATACATAAAATATTTCATAATTTTGAAATAATAAAATATATACAAATAATTAATAAGCACATGAAAAGATGTTCAATGTTATTAATCATTAAGGAAATGCAAACCAAAACCACAATAGAATTCAAATTCACATTCATTTGAATGGACAACAAAAAAAATGAAAACTTGGAAGAAAATAAGAAGTGTTGGTGATGATGTGGAGAAATTATAACTTTTGTGCATTGAAGGATGGAATGTAAAATTTTGTAGCCACTATGGAAAATAGTTTGTCAGTTCCTCAAAAAGTCAAACATAGAATTACCATATATAATCCAGCAATTCCCATTTAGGTATATACAAATACATGCATACTAATGCTCATAGCAGCATTATTTACAATAGCCAAAGGTAGAAACAATCCAAGTGAGCATCAACAGATGAACAAATAAAATGTGGTATATGCATACAATAAAATTCTATTCAATCATAGAAAGGAATGAAGTTCTTATACATGCTATAACATATAACAATTAACCTTGAAAATATGCTAGGTGAATAAGCCAGCAAAGAAGGACAAATATTGCATGAGTCCTAGAATAGGCAAATTCATAGAGACAGGAAGTAGAACAGAAGTTACCAGGGACTGAGGGAGGAGGAAATTGGGAGTTATTTTTAATGGGTCAGAGTTTACGTTTGTGATAATGAAAGAGTTCTGGATATGGACAGTAGTGACAGCATTGTGAATATACTAACTGCCACTGAATTGTACATTTAAAATTGGTTTAAAATAATAAATTTTATCACATATATACATACACATTCAGTAAAAAATTGAGATGGAGGCAAAGACTCTTCATAAAAGAAAGAATGATTCAGATTGAGAAGTACTAACAAGGAATGGTCTCCCAGTCATATTAATTTTTAAAAGAAAAAATTGTGTGTATACACTAGTCTACACTTTTAAGGAAAAGTTATGGGGGCTTCCTGCATCTGTACTCACACATGCAGACAGATTATAGAGAGAGTTTCTAAAAAGATACCAAAGAACTCGATAACTGTGGCTTCGTAAGAAGGGAAGGATGGGGTCTGAGAGATTTATGTTAGATTTTGAATTTACTTAGCACTTATGTATCACCTATGAAAAAATAGATTTGAAATTACAGACTTTTATCAATAGAGTCATAGGTATTTCAGAAAAACTAAGCTATAAGAAATGCATAGATTGAGTAGATGGGGGAAGACCAGAGTTTACAACACCAGTTAAGTGATTGTTTATATACTGCAAATGTGAACAAAAGCTCTGGTACTAGAAGGGAAATTGAAAAATACCTAAGTATTGATTTATTAGATATAAGGGATAAAGAAGAAATAAAGATAACTCTAAATTTGGGGGTCTGGTTGATAAGACATTATTTGCTAACTCCTTAATTATTATGAATAAATAATAAATAAAATTCTCTACATCTATAGATTCATTCCTCAAACACTTATTGCATGTCTATGTTCTGATGCTGAAAGGCCTGGGACAGGACCCTCACTCTGTCCTGGCTGATCAACGACGACCCCAATCAACTGCGAGAGACGGCACTTGACGCAAACAGCAAGAGGCTTTATTCCACGGCGCTGGGGCTCCACTCGTAACTCATGCAGGAGCAGAGGAGTTGAGCCCCGAGCAGCAGTTCTTACACGTATATAAAGGCAAAAACCGCAAGTTGGGGGTGGGGGTTGCATAGTGAGGGGAATGGGGAAATAGAGCATTGGGGCTTACCAGAAGGGGAATTTATGGCTCGTTAACTGTTAACAGGGCTAGATCTTGATCAGCGACCCCACCTGGTAATCTCATCTCTCAGAAATGTTTGTCCCTGGCCCGGGGGCTGCTGCTTCCTGGAACATTTTAAAAGGTCACATTCTCATGGTGGGGGGTGAGAGGTGCTGCTGACCACAGGCTCCTTTTTAATTTTGGTGCTTTCCTTCAATGCCAGCCACTGGGGATACAGAGATGATCAAAAACAGCCCCTACTATCAAAACAGTTTCTGGGGAAGAAAAGTGTGAATAGAAAACCACAGTATGATGAAATAAACACTGTGGTACCTCAACAATCAGTGTAGAGAGAACACAGAGTAAAGGAAACTCAATTTGCCAAGAGGACTGATAAGAGGATTCAAGAGGAGGTCCAATCTTAGCACTGTGTGTCTGAGGAGTGATCTAGAAACTTCCTAGACAAACACAAGAATATTAGGTAGAAGAAATGGGCATGATATTTTTCAGGGTGTATGCGTATGTCAAGTGCATAAGAAGGCAGGGGGCCCTAACCGCTTTGGCTCAGTGGATAGAGCGTCGGCCTGCGGACTGAAGGGTCCCAGGTTTGATTCACGCCAAGGGCATGTACCTTGGTTGTGGGCACATCCCCAATGGGGGGTGTGCGGGAGGCAGCTGATTGATGTTTCTCTCTCATGGATGTTTCTGAGTCTCTATCCCTCTCCCTTCCTCTCTGTAAAAATCAATAAAATATATTTTTAAAAAAGAAGAAAGCAGGGGAACTTTAAGTCCCCCAGGTCCCATAAATCAGCATTTCCAAAATAAGTTCATGATTTATCCATAAAAACCTGCTGCTCCTGCTGACTAAATAATTAAGTTTTAGGCATTACAGTGCTAAGCATATCCTTTTGTGATTTATAGTTTGATTATTTTGTTTTCGGTGCCAATGCCAGCTTCCTTATTAGGTAATATATTCTTTTTTTCCCCTTAAGGCCTTTTAAACTCCTATTAGTTAAGGTGGGGCAATGGGAGAGGTAAGTGAGGTGTGAAAATAATTATACCGTATTTATGAATTCAAGCAGGCTGAGGAAGAGGGAGATATGGGAGAAAAGGATGTGGGCTTTAAAAAAAAAATACCTCCCTGAAAATAGAAGGCCCCAGTTATGTGTAAGGGCTTATTAAGAGCCACAGATGTGCCTGTCTAGGCTCAGTGAACATAGTGGTGAACATGTTTGTGAAGTCTGTTTTCTGCCTCATTGATAAGGCTGATTTTATTACATAATGAAATCAATACATAGATGACACATCAGTCAATAGTTGAATTAACATAGAGACATACAAAAACACAGTAGATGATTGCTATGTGCAGCATAGCATTTTATCATGCTGACAGTTCTCAGCCACTTTTTCCCTTCTCACCCATTTTTTCCCCTCTGTGATGCAAACAGTATATACTAACATTGATGCAGGTTAGAAATCAGTTAAAGTACTTGTGATAAAGACCTAGTGTTGCAAGTAATATCCTAATGATAATACAATAAAATCTAATCTAATAAAAGAGTAATATGCAAATTAACCATCACTCTGAGACACCTAAGTCACACCCATCAGCCAAGCCACGCCCCTAGCCAATCAGAGCAACTGTATGCAAATTAACCCAGCAAAGATGGAGGATGGCAGCCACAGAGCTAGAGCAAACAGGAGGCTTTCATTGCAACTGCCTGCCTAGGCCAGCTGGGCCTCTGCTCAAAGCAACAATGTTTCAATTATAGAATCCATGGAGCTGAAGCAAACAGGAGGCTTCCTTGCCTGCCTAGGCCTCTGCTTAAGGCAACAAAGTTTCAATTATAGAAGATAAATAAACCCCAGAAACCTGATTCCAGCAGCTTCGCTGGGACATTGGGTCAATGGGAGTTGTGGGCAGCCTGAGAACAGCCCTCAGCCCCTCACCCAGGCTGGCCAGTTACCCCAGTAGGAACCCAAACCCTGAAGCGACTTTGGGAAGCCTGAAAACGGCCCTCAACCCCTCACCCAGGCTGCCCAGGCACTCCAGTAGGGACCCAAACCCTTAAAGAACTGCGGGCAGCCTACAAACAGTCATCAGCCCCTCACCCAGGCTGGCCAGGCATGCCAGCAGGTGCACGTCCCCTGAGGGGTCCCAGACTGCAAGAGGCACAGGCTGGGCTGAGGGACCCCCCCCAAGTGCACAAATTTTTGTGCACTGGGCCCCTAGTCTATTTAATAAAAGGGCAATATGCAAATTGACCAAATGGCAGAATGACTTGTTGCTATGATGTGCACTGACCACCAGAGGGCAAATGCTCAGTGCAGAAGCTGCCCCCTGGTGGTCAGTTCACTCCCAAAGGGGAGTGGACCTTAGGCCATCAGTCAGACATTCCTCAAGGGCTCCCAGAGTGCTAACGGGCACAGTCCAGGCTGAGGGACACCCCCCTCCCAATACACAAATATTATGCATCAGGCCTCTAGTAATATTGATAATAGATATTATTTGAGAACTTACACTGTTCCGAGTGCTAGTATGTGTTCTTTTTAAATATTCACTGCAAACCTTT
>PVJC01052146.1:0-11236 GCA_004026665.1 Murina feae
TTTTAGGGAAATAATGCTGGGAGGAGGAAATGAAGATTGTTCCCTGATAGGCCTCCATGAGTCTGACCTGATGTTAATTTTTCACTCACAACAGTTAGGACTTCACCTGAACATTCACATTGCATCTCTCAACGGTGCTCCAGGGGGTATTTATTTATTTACTTATACTTACTAAGAGGCTATGCTCCAATTTTCTCTGAGTGTCCTCTGGACTAAAATTTTTATCTGAATTTTACTGCTATATGTAAACAGAAACATGCACTCCCCACCCCCCCACAACACACACACTACACACCTCTCTTGCCACCAACACTAGGTCAGATTAAGTTTTCACAGCTTTTAGTTGCCATTTGTCTAAGTCTGGGCACTCTGAAAATGAACATAGTGTTCAAAAATGCTAAAAATAACTTAGCTCCAAGTTTAGACTTAGAAAGAAAGACCTGGTACTAAGTATGTCAACTCTATCTGATTTCTGCTTTTCTCTTCTTTAGGAAATCATTGTGGTTTATACCAGTTTCTACAGATGAAATAAAGTTGAATCCCTGTTCCTTCAGGGCTAACTTTAAGACAACGCCAGAAGAGTTAGGATTATTAAGTTCTAATTAAACTGACTTCCTTTTAAAGGAAAAATAAAAACTTGAAATTGGCATCATGATTTTGTTGAAAAATTATGTTTTTTTCTGTACAAAAAAATAATTGATATGCATTTTTTCTTAGGTACCTACCTGATCCCTAAAAAACTCTAATTCAGTGAAGGTCGTGATTTAGTGAAGGTGTATTTTTAGATACTATTATTCGTTAAGGGTATGGCTTATTAATTTAATGTTAACTATTAGGTATTTCATATTACTCATTTAAGTTTCATTTTCTGTTCTATGTAGTAAATTCAGCAATATATCCTAAATGATAATAGTTTAATCTATTTGATCTGAACCTCTGAAAACTCAATTTATCTCAAAGTCAGAGACAGTTATTCCTGGCACCACTTTCCTAACCAACATTATGCTTCCAGGAAGCACAGTGAAATCTGAGGGCCATCCATAGATGTGGTTAGCACATTCTTCAGTTTCCCAACAAAACATTTCTAAATTTGTGCAGAATTTAAAATGTAATATACTAACACCCAGGAGAGACCAAGTCCTTTTTTTGAAGATGCTTTAACTTATGTGTGCTCTCCTAATTAATCAGTAGAGTCCTAAAAATAATGTTCATCATATTTAAGTAATTATTGCAGAAGAAATTTAATTTATATTCTAGAATTTAAGAACCACTCCCTTAATTGAAATTTGATGCCATGTTTTCCTTTCTCCCCCATATGATTCTTCCACATTTGAAATAATTGATGATTGAGGCCTTTAAGCATAGCATTGTCCTGCAACTTAAGAGCAATTTATTACCTGATCACCCACCACTAGCTGTTTATGCTTTCTTCTTTTCACTAAAGAGGAAGTCTACCCAGCAATACACCAAAAAACCACCCTTTGGGGAGATTTCTTATATTCAATTGCTAAGGGAAATGTACATTTTGGGTGCTACATTCTTCTGGAAACAGATTTTGCTAAGATATATATTTTTTAAATATATTTTTTTGTTGATTTCTTACAGAGAGGAAGGGAGAGGGATAGTTAGAAATATCCATGAGAGAGAAACATCCATCAGCTGCCTCCTGCACACCCCCTACTGGGGATGTGCCCGCAATCAAGGTACATGCTCTTGACCGGAATCAAACCTGGGACCCTTCAGTCCACAGGCTGATGCTCTATCCACTGAGCCAAACTGGTTAGGGCTTACTAAGATATTTTTCATTAAGTTTTTAAAATTTAAAGTGCTTCTATCTTATCATTTTCAATAAAATGTTGCATTTGGTTGTTTACTTGTTAAACAAAGAATTTAATCATTGTCCTAACAGGCATACCCTTCGGCAGTTAAGACACAGAAAAGGTTTAAAATGTATGTCAGTGATACTACCAGCGTACTGTGACAACTTATTTAATCCTAATAATACAAAGAGTTATGTATTCTATTAATGTAAAGATCTTAGTTGCTAAGGCCTTTACATCCATTCTATCCCTGAGTAACTATTCTTTAAGGTGGATACTATGAGCTTAAATTTACAAATGAGATAACTGAAGTCTTAGAGGTTAACTAAAGTCTTAGAGTTTAAGTAACTTCCTCCCACAGCTCTTCCTGCATTTCTAAATTTAAAACAACTGTGCTCAAAGGAATACTTTTTTTTCACTTCCTCATTTCTTTCTTTCTCTTAAGACACATTCTCTTAAGACACATTCTCTTTAGTATTCCATTTGCAATGGCTCTGGCTAACTGTTCTTCCTCCACTCCCTGCTCCTTCCCACTCCTCTACTCATATTTTCTGCTTGTATTTCTTGTTCCAACAATGCGTTAAGCAATTATCTCAAAGTCAGAGATAGTTATTCCCGGCGCCACTTCCTAACCAACACTGCCTCCAGGAAGCACAGTGAAATCTGAGAGCCATCCACAGATGTGGTTAGCACATTCTTCAGTTTCCCAACAAAACATTTTCACGGTCTCCTCTAAAGTGTTGCCAAAGGCAAAGATCCAATAAGCGGGAGTTAGAGGAGGCCACTGCTTTCTGGGAAAAGATACTGTAGTGGTCATTACTGAGTGTCTCCAGTGTCTCCTACTCAAGGCAAGATGGGCTTGAAAGGAAAGAAGTCTGTCAAGGTCTGAACCCTGTAGAGTCCCTCTCCACTGTCTTTCTTGTCTGTTAAAGGTGGGCCACTGAAGATGTCTGCAAAGTTTTCTGCTTGGTTGCTACGTAGAGATTTGGAATGTTGAGCTCTACGATGGCTTCCTCTTAAAATTTGATTGTTACTCTGGTGTCATGGCAAAATGATACATATAGTTATATAGCTATTTATTTGGAAAATGTGGGCATGGACACCCATACATGCAGGCATATATCCCTTAGGTATATTAAATCCAAGTGTTTGCACCCTAATTCAGTTGCCAGCTCTGGCAATGTGGGCAGTCTGGACAGACTTGAGGTAAGGAATTTGGTCAGTGAGTTTCTGCATAAACTCCAGGGAACAGTATAAGGTAATAATACTCCAGAGTCAGCCAGGTTCTGATCTCTACCTCCTCAAATTGCTGGCTGCGTGGCCTTGGGCAAGTTACTTAACACCTTTGATGCTCAGCTTCCTCACCTGTAAGATGGAAAAAATCGTGACAATATCACCTTTTCATATGGATGTTGTAAGAACGAAACCAGTTAACATAAGAACATTTAGAACACACTGAAAGCTAGAGGAGTGAACTTAACTGGTGGGTTCTTGGGGGGAAAAAAAAAATCGACATTTCCTCCATTAAGAAAAAGCTAAATTGACCATATTAGAAAGCATAGTTAATTTTACCTGAAGGCTGAAAATTCTCTCTGATAGTCATAGTTATTTTTAAAAGTTGTGGATGAAAAGGTGCCACATACTAAACCTGACAAGCTCAGGGGAGGCCTGCGTGGTGGCCTTGAAAACACAGAGCCTGAAAGTAACCACAAAGGCCCTAACCGGTTTGGCTCAGTGGATAGAATGTCGTTCTGAAGGCCAAAAGGTCCCGGGTTTTATTCTGGTCAAGGGCACATACGTTGGTTGCAGGCTCCTCTCTGGGCCTCGCCCTGTTCAGGGCTCATGCAGGAGGCAACCAATCGATGTGTTTCTCTCACATTGATGTTTCTCTCTGTCTTACCCTCTCCTTCACTTTTCTTAAAAATCAAAGAAAAAAATATCCTCAGGTGAGGATCAACAACAAAATAACCACAAAGAATGGTCTGAAATTACAACTTTTAAAATGAAAGCAGTTTATGGTGGGTAGTCGTGTCCTAGGCCAGTATCTTCCCTGACGAAGGTCAATCTTTATCTTAACTGAGCCTGTCTATCTTCTTTTTGCCATCTCTGGTAATAATTTTTAAATGTCAAAGTAATTTCCCTTTTTCTGGACCTCTTGAAGCTTAGGCATGGCTCCGCAGAGACCAAAAATCCCTTCATTGTTAGTGAGTTAATCATTGACTGTTAACTATCCCGAACTCATCTATGAAAAGTATAGATTTCTAACATCTCACTTTTCATCCAATTCCAGAGGTTTCCCCGCTTTGCTTTCTCCCACCTCCTTGATCTATCACCAATGGATTTCATGTAAACCATAAGAGTAAAGGAGATGCGCCTTGACACAGAAATCATGATTTAGATTGGGGATTTTGAGAGCAAGCTTAACATTTGTTCTTCAAAGCATGGTGAGAAACTGCAAAGCAGAGAAATAAAGAATAAGGGCTTTCAAGTCACACGGATCTGGGTTCACATTCTGATACTGTGTTAATTTGAGCAAGTTACTTACCCTCTCTGACCTATTTGTCCTCATCTGTAAAGTAAATGTAATAGTAGCAAATACTATTTCATCGGTTTTTATGAGGGTGAAATAAAAGTAAAGCTAACAGGAAACAGCACCCCATCTCCTGGACAATGGTCTTGTGGTTGTTGTTCATCTTGTTGCTCTGGGACGCTGATCAGGCATGCAGGGAAGATGGCACAAAGCCTCACACTTCCACTGTGGCTCCCCCATACCCTCTGATGACTTCAATGGTCTTCTTTTCAAGGTGGAAATTTGATGGTAAGGCTCCTGATATATCTGACTCCTGATTTATAAATCTACCGCTGAAGTATTTCTATATCTGATCTATAAATTGTCCTCTCTTGATACAGAACTGAATCATCCACAATATCTGTAAGTTCATACCCACAAGTTACTTTTATCTCCTTGTTTATCATATGTGCAAAGATTGTTCTACACTACTAATTCTTACATCTCGCCTTCAGAATGTGTTTCTTAGTACTGTTTGTTTCTTAGTACATTCAACAATCATTTAGGGAGTGCCTACTATGTGTCATGTGTTGTGTTAGGAGCTTGGCACATAACAGAGCGTGATATTAAACACCTGGTAGTCTGCATAAATCTTTCTCTTTGCATTTCTTAGGTCATATAAGTGAAGAGACAAAGGTATTCTCTTCAAGTTTGGACTCAGCGCTATGCCTTTTAAGACCAGCTATCTTGTTCTGTGAACAATACTTTGTCAATTCTGTGGAACATTAGGAGGTTGACATCAGTTAGTCTCAGACTCTCTCTTAACCTTGGCATCTTAACCATATTTATGGAACCCATACTTGGCTCAGGGTGAGAGAGAGACCCTTGAAAATATCAGAAGTGATAGTACACTTTCAATGTGTAACATGCAAATTCACCCATATTTATTTTAAATAATTTGAACATTCAGTTTGAGAAAACAATTCGTCAGAAGTGATCTGAAAGCAAATTTCTTTTGAGTTTGAGGAAATAAATCTAGTGTGTAAGTGAGAAGGGAACCGTTGCTTGTCAGAGAGGAAGCCAGATGGAGAGTGGATAAAAAGCATGTGCTAATATATTGTCAGAAGGAGGAAATTATGTGGTGGGGGAGAAATGTTAGCTCAATTATCTCTTCCTTTCAGGCAGTCATGTGATCAAAACTCATCTGATAAATTTGCCCCCACCAAAAAGCAAAAATGATTTTATCATATGTTTCAATGTTCACTATTGGGAAAGATGACAGAGCACAGGTATAAGGACCTGTAGTTTGGGCACAGAAGATAATACACACCTCAGAAAGTGTAGGAAGAAGATGCTGGTGGAAATTGGTATATGAAGAATTTGGAGGTTTGCATTTTTCTAGGTTCTATTGAAATTTCTTACAAAATAGCATCATGTCCAAACATCAAAGACCATCCTCCATCTGTTTCCTGTCTAAATCTCAAGTCTAATTTCTGATTATTTGTTGCACACATAATGAACTATTATATACTCCCAGAGAATACCAAAATAGGCATTTCTTCAGGTCTTTTCCAGTAGAGGTGATGTAATTTCACTGAGGGAGAGGATAGGAATCTCGAGGCTGTGATTAGCAGCCTCTGACGTATTGTATCGTTAATATGTCATTTGTCTGTTCTACTCTGCTGTGAGCTGGACAAGGAATGAGGACCACAGTACTCATCTCTGCATGCTCAGTGATACCAGCAGTACTTGACATGCTGCAATAAGTCCTTTTTGGATGAGTGTATAACTGAATGATGTTTATTTCTTAATTATAATAACACATTGCTCAGGTCCACCAATTCCTGAAGACACAGTGGGAAGATGGCACATGAGTTAATAAATTTTTGTTATGAAAGGCATGCTAATACATATATCTTCTAGTGTCCTCTGTTCATATAATTATCTTAGTTTCCTGGAGAATGCGGACTTTATCACACCTCAGAGAAACAATCGGACGACTAGAGGTACCATTTGTAGTATCTTACAGTTTAATGAAGAGGCATTCAAGGTTATGTCTATAATTAAACTGAAATGAAAGTCTGTGGATCTCACCTGTATATTTGCTTGTAGTCTAGCGAGTTATGCAATTAGAACAAACACATTGGTTTACTGGTAGCTCTAACTCTAATTGTGTGACATCCTGCTCAGTCCAATGCTACTGAGACCTACTCTTTGGATTTGCCATCAAATCCATGCCCCTAGTGTTTCTGCTATCCCATCCTGGTCATCCCAAAAATCAAAGCAGCAGACCATTAATCTAATAATTTAGCAGGCAATGGAGTCTTTAGTGTGACATCGTCTCTGCTTTCACAGTGTCAGGAATGGTTCACAGCAGTCAGAACTCTGCCTATTTAGTTTCTGAGACCATCTGTGGCAGAGCCAGATTCATTGTGTCCAAAGCAGAGGAAGAGAGAGAAAGATAACTGTTGAAGTCGGAGATGAATCCAGAGATCCAGAGGCTAAGTCATACTCCTACTTGTGAATCTAAGTATGACTTAAACAGGGATGATAGGTTTTTCAAAGGTACCATAGGAGAGCTTCTGCTATAGAAATGGCTGAACTAGGATGCAAGTAGAGAAGGACAGCTCTCTCTGTTCTGTAGTTTTTTCTCATCTTCTCAATCATCATTAAACTGTTTCATTTTTAGGGTCTGTGAATCCTGCTGGTCTCAGGCAGAGTTATTTTACTGCGGTCTCAGTAGACTACTCAATTTTTCTTTTCAAAATAGCAAGAGATACCCTGTTGATCTTAATCAGCCAGTAAATTTATCTGCCTGACGAATGTCTTAACTATAAAGATAATCATAAATGTCATGAACCAATCCATGTTAACTGTCCACCCAGAGCACACCCTGAGAGGAAGCACACCAAGGCCTGTCTGTCATTAACAATATTCTTCATCACTGGATAGCTCAATTAATAAAAAAAATGGATGCGGAAAATAGAAGCAGAGCAGATCTTGCTCTCCCAAATCCACAAGGGCCCTCCAGGTAAGCACAGGTTATTATTTTATTTTTATTTTCTGTTAGGTAAATCCATGTTACCTACCTTCTGACCTATTTCTGTTTTTTCTTTTAATCTTTGTTGTTGAAAGTATTACATAGTTCCTCCTTCCCTTCCCCTCTCCTCCATTAACCTCTTCTAGCCTGCTTCCATCCTTCCCTTCCTCCTCCCCAGGCCCTCACCACCCTATTGTCTGTGTCCACGGGTTATGCATATATGTATACAACTTCATTGTTATTTTTTTCTATGCTCAGTTATTTAGTGATCCAGACAGAACTGGGAATAACGTAAGTTTCCTAACAATAGAGAGAGGCTCACATTCTAGGTATGAGGTAGGGGAGTTTGTTCTATCAATATGGGTTTCTAACCTCTGTGTCTGATGTGTACTAAAGAGCAGATGCTTTTAAAAACAACCCTGGGATCCTTTCTGGGCAGTCTTTATTAACCTTAAGCTGTGGAATTCTGTCCCACTGTTTAGAGGGGAAATGTTCTTGGAGTAAAGGCAAGTAGAGGTGGATAATTTAGGTTTCCTTTGAATACCAAACATGAACATGTTAAGACTTTCCTTTGAACCATTTTGGGAGAGGCTGAAAACAGAACTTTGAGAACCAATGTTGGATTGTTAAATGTTAGATGTATTCCAAATCTTTAGAAGGGAGAGTATTTCCAGTTAACCTCCTCTGAGGATGAAAACAGGATTAGAAATTCAACTAACCCTTCAAAGCCATTTCTTTGTGCACATGAAATTGGGTGTGCCCGTGACAAAAAAATAGCCACACACATTTCTACATTAAAAGGACTGAGGTATGCATAGGTAAAAATGTTTGTTCACTTTTATTTTCACTCATCAGCACAGATTAATTGGGAAAGAACTTGGTTCAATTTTTGGATTAATAAAAAGACTTGGCACAATTTTCATTCCATTTTGTCTTCTCTAATCACTGATTAGATAGCGATCTTGACCAGTTACTTGGACCCTTTGAACTTCAATTTTTTATTCATTGCAATAAAAACTTTAATTGCAAGACTGTTTTGAAAAAGTAAACAATGAAAATTCTCCTTTTTGTGAGTTCAAAACTGAACATAGAAAGCTAGAAAATTTTCTTATGACTACATTTCTGTTTAAATTTCACAGTGCGTCTGAAATTGAACTTTCAGAAGCACCTTTTCATGATAGTACCCTACTGGAGAAGGCTGCCCCATCACCACACCAGACATGGTTGACATTTTTGAAGAGGGAGCTGGAATTCCTAGGGGTAAGTGAGCTTTTTAAAACCTCAATTAAAATAAGGACTGGTCCCAGGAAAGAGCATTAGGTTGCATCAACAGTTTTCTCAGTAGGATTCATGAAGAGTAAAGAATCCAGTGGATGAGTTGACACCAACTGGGTCCTGTTGGGTAGAATGAAGCATTTCCTCATGGATATTAGAATGGGAATGGCAAATAGGATTTGCCAACTCTGGCCAATTGCTGGTGGCTAATGTAATATCCTTCTCTGAAGGATTTATAATATTTATCTTCTCTTAGATGGAAAGGACAACTATTGATGTCCACCATGTCTCACTAAATAAAGGCGATGAGAATTGGCCATTCCTGCATTAGCTCATGCTTGTATCAATTCTTAGAGTGGTCAGAGGATACTGGAAAATAGCACATGTGGAACCTTTCTCAGGACTAAGACACGAAAGCAATTTCCCACATTTGGCCTTAATTGTCAGGAGATTGATCCACTCTCGGGGAAATATCTTTTTATTCCACACGAGTTATGCATTTTTCTACAGGTAACACAAATTCTGATTGGTTTCATGTGTTTTTATTTTGGAACAATTGTCTACTCCGTGTTCAAGTTTTCAGAATTTGAGAAAGAGTTTTTTTCATCATTTAAAGCAGGCTACCCATTCTGGGGAGCAGTAATTGTGAGTATATTTCTATAATTTTCTCTGAAATAACACTGCACATAGCTTTTCTCTTACACAGATCAGATCTACCTAGTTGTTTATCTCTAATGGTCAGATTATATATATATCTACTCTAATAAAAGAGTAATATGCAAATTAACCACCACTCCAAGACACCTAAACCACGCCCACCAGTCAATCAGAGGGACTGTATGCAAATTAACCCATTAAAAACGGCAGTTAATTTGCATACACAGGAGAGCGAAGACTACAGACAGTGTAGAAGGAAGCCAAGTGCTGCAGAAGGGAGCCAAGTGGTGGAGAAGGGAACGGAGCCAAAGCAGCGGAGATGGTGAAGAAGGGAGGGAGAAGCAGGAGCGTGGGGAAGCCGAGGCGGCAGAGACAGGAGTTGAGGCGGCAGAGATGGGAGGGAGCCGAGGTGGGTTTTGCTCCCTTCTGCTTCACTCTGGCTCAGGAAGCCCTATTCTTGCAGGAATCTTCCTGCAATGGGCTACTAGTATATATATAAACATGATATATATTTACGTGTATATATATATGATATATATTTATGTATTATATTACATAAATATAATACATTTATATTATATATTTGTATATTTATTTTATAAAATATATTTGCAATTTATAAAATTCTGCGGGTTAAACATTTCAGGTTTAACACACTTTTAATGCATAAGAAACCTGAGATTAATAAAAGTTAAACAAATTGTTCGAGGGAAATTTAGTCAATAAAAATAGAACCTAAATGTTTGGAATCCAATTCTAGAAAATGTCTCTAACACCCTCATTAGTAAAGAGAAGGAAAAGAGACTGCTTAGGTGAGGAGACAAGGTCAAAGGCATTTGATGAACTTCTCTCATGCTCTAGAAAAATTTTCAGGTGCTTTCTCATTGAATCTCTTTTAATCGTTTTACTATTTAGAAACTAGATGACTGAATGAGATTACAAACATATCTAGCTTTATTGAGTTATAATTGACATACAATAAATCGCACATATATAAGGTGTGTAACTAGACAAATTTTCACATATGCACACATACATATGAAGACATTATCTTATCAATATACTAAACATATCCATTATCTTTAAAAGTTTCCTTGTGTCCCTTAGTAGTCCCTCCTTTCTTATATTCCCTGTCATCCCATCCTTAAGCACTCACTCACTCATCTGCTTTCTGTCACTATAGATTAGTTTGCATTTTTTAGAGTTTTATATAAATGGAGTATTATACAGCATGTTCTCTCTAATGTCTGGCTTACTTCACTCAGCATTAATTATTTTCAATTAATTCATGTCATTTTTTGGTATCTACACCTCATTCACCTCATTTTAAGTCTAAAAAAATATCACTTTGGGAAGGGTGGGGGGAAGGGGTAGAGATCAACCAAAGAACTTGTATGCATGCATATAAGCTAACCAGTGGACACAGACACTAAGGGGATGAGGGCATGAGTGGGGGGTGGGGTAGGGGACAATTGAGAGATAAGGACACATATGTAATACCTTAATCAATGAAGGAAAAAAATCACATTGGTTTGTCACTCAAAGACTTAGGACTAGATCAGAACTCTCCTTGAACACTGGCCATATTTTATTTGAAATTTCTCTCTGCTATCTTTTCATTCCAAACACTTAGCTTATTAGTGTCTCTCAACGCATCAAACAATCTGAATCTTTGAGATTGTTTTGAACTTAAGCTATTCATTAATATTTTCACCATGTATGTTCTCATAATTACTAAATGTCTAGATGATATAAGACAGTCTCTAGAGATATATATGCCACAAACACATTTCTTGCTCAAATGAGCTGACAGTCTAAGATAAAAGGTTCTCATAGAAACAAATAGTTACCAAGCAATGACAGTAATGTTATGACAGAATCATGGAGCAGGTGCTGCTAGACCTTGCTACTTCAAAGGTGACCCATGGCCTGTCA
>PVJC01052147.1:0-11228 GCA_004026665.1 Murina feae
TATCTCTTCAGACTGGAAACTATTTAAAAAATCTATCAACATTAGGATGCATAAATTATAATCTATTTACACAATGTAAATCTATACATAAAAGAAAGTGAACAAACTAACCACACTCTACATGGATATATCTCACAAGAACACAATATTGAGGAGGGAAAAAAAAAAAACTAGGTATTGAATACATTTTGTACAATCCCATAAGTGTCAGAAAGATGCAAAATGGATTTCTCATAAAAGAGGGGTCTGCATAGTGGTCATATTTATATGCGGCTATCACTAGTTGGGGGGCAGTTCTCATGTCATAGTGATGTTTCGATTCTTTATCTGGATGCTGATCACATGGGTGTGTGTGTTCTTTGAAAATTCATGAAGCTGTACACCTGTGACTTGTGCACCTTCCTGTACATTATCTGTATCTATACTAATAAAAGGGTAATATGCTAATTAGACTGGGTCAACTGGACATCTTCTGGACATCCAACTTCCTTCCAGACAGTTAGGGGGTGACCAGGCCAGCAGGGGGTAGTTAGGTGAGGCCTGGCAAACAGGGTGGCTAATTAGGGGGTGTCCAGACTGGCAGGGAAGCAGTTAGGGGATGACCAGGCCAGCAGGGCAGTAGTTAGGGGGCGACCAGACCAGCAGGGGTTAGTTAGAGGGGAACCAAGCCAGCAGGGGGGTAGTTAGGGAGTGGCCAGGCCAGCAGGGGACCAGTTAGGGGATGACTAGACTGGCAGGGGACCAGTTAGGGGGCGATCAGGCAGGCAAGCAGAGGCAGTTAGGGACAAGCAGGTAGATAGGCAAGCAGTTAGGAGCCAGTGGTCCCAGATTGTGAGAGGGATATCCAAGGTGATGCAGACCAGGCTGAGGGATCCCCCCCCCATAATAAATTTTGTGCACTGGGCCTCTAGTACTTCAATGAAAAGTTTGTAAAAGCTGGGTGGTTCAGTTGGTTAGAGCATTATCCTGTACACCAAAAGATTGCAGGTTTGATTTCCAGTCAGGGCATGTACTTAGGTATGGGTGTGATCCCATTTTGGGGATGTGCAGGAGGCAGTGTTCTTCTTACATGTTGATCTCTCTCTCTCTCTCTCCCTCCCTCCCTCTCTTTCTTCCTCCCTCCCTCCTTCCCTTCTTCTCCTTCTCTTAAATCAATAAACATATCCTCAGGTGAGGATAAAAAAGTAAGTTGTATTTTTATACCCCAAATTCAAACAGAATAGGCATCCAAAAATGATAATAAATACAATAAACATTTTTATCCATGACCTTTATGAAGAAAATCGTAACATTCTATTGAATAGAGATATGTTATTAGATAGAACAACTCAATGTGTTTAATATGTCAGTTCTTCCCAAACAAATCTATGGATTCAATGGCAATTAAAATAAAAATTCCAATGCAACTTGATGACTGTTCTCTAATATATACAGAATCCATTCCTGATTAAATAAGAACTCATATAGAGAAAGGAAACTTTATGACTGTGGGTTAGAGAAAGATTTCTGAAAGAGTATACAAATAGTAATGTTGATAAATTAAAATCTAAAGTGTTAAATTCTTGTTTCTCCAGAAGGCACCCAAAATGAATTAATAAGATGAGCCACTCACTGGGAGAAAATGTTTGCAGTCAACAAAGCCAACAAAAATAAGTATCCAGAAAGTACTGCATCTTAGTGAACCAATTAAATAAAGGCATTTAAAAAGAAAATAAAATGATCAAATAATAGACATTTCATAAAATAATAATGACCACAAAGAATTGAAAAAGTGCTCAATTTTATTGAAATCTTAGAAATAGATATTAAAAATACTGCATGATCTGATATCACATTTGACTTGTAAAAAAATGTTACAAAATCTGATGTCAAACATGAGCAAGGATGTGGAGCAGTAGCTGGTACCCTGCTGGAGGGAGGGATGAACTGGAAAAAACCCCTTGCCTAAGATTAGGCATTTTATTATCCTATATAATAAAAATCTAACATGCTAAATGTCCAGTCATCTGGTCATCCGTTCAAGTAATCAAAGTGTAATATGCTAATGATATGCTAAGGCTGCTCAGCTGCTCACTATGACATGCACTGACCACCAGGGGGAAGACAGACAATTGGTTCAACCAGGTGCTATGACATTCACTGACTACCAGAGGGCAGATGCTCTGACTGGTAGGTTAGCCTGTAGGGACTGAGCAAGACAGATCAGACATGCCCTGGAGCCCTCCCACAATCCCTTCCCAGCTGGCCAACCTCCCACAACCCTCCCTGGCCCTGATCATGCACTGATGGGGTCCCTTGGCCTGGCCTATGCCCCCTCACAATCTGGGACCCCTTAGGGATGTCAGAGAGCCAGTTTTGGCCTGATCCCTCAGGCCAGGCCAAAGGACCCTTCTGGTGCACGAATTCATGCACTGGGCCTCTAGTAAAGCTATGAAGATGGATATATCCTCCATCCTAGCCATTTCATTTATGCTCACCTAAACAAACTTTTGTTCCTGTACATTATGGTTTATGCACAGATTATTTTTAGCAAATTGGTTTGTAAAAGCTAAAACTTGGAAGCACTCCAAATAGTCCATCAGTAGTAAAATGAATAAATCAGTTGTGATACTTACACTCAATAGGATATTATACAGTAGTGAAAGTGAGCAAATGATGATAGCTACAAATATCAAAGTGGATGAGTTCCAGTGTTGAGAGGTAAATGCAAATTTTGTAGAATGCATTCATTAGGATTCCATTGACATAAAGGTAAAATAATAATTTGCATATACATATATGTGTGTGTGTGTGTGTGTATATATATATATATGATTGAAGTATTAGTACAAATTTTAGAATAGTGTATTTGCCTCTAGTTTAAAAAAAGGATATAAATCAGGAGAGGAAAACAAAGCTGAAGTGCTGATACTATTCTGTTTCTTAAATTGTTGGTGATGGGTGTTCTTTGTATTATTTATTATTTAAACTTTATATATAGCAGGTATCCTATATAATAAAAGCCTAATATGCTAAGTGTCCGGTCATCTGGTGACCGGTCAACTGTTTAATCAATCAAAGCATAATATGCTAATGATATGCTGAGGCCATTCAACCGCTCACTATGATGTACACTGACCACCAGGAGGCAGACAGTCAACCTGTTGCTATTACATGCACTGACCATCAGGGGGCAGATGCTCCAACCAGTAGGTTAGCTTGCTGCCTGGGTCCAGCCCATGGGGACTGAATGTAATGGACTGGATATGCCTTGGAACCCTCCCACGGTCCCTCCCCGGCCCAGTAGTGCACTGGTGGGGTCTCTTGGCCTGGCCTGTGCCCTCTTGCAATCTGGGACCCCTCAGGGGATGTTGGAGAGCTGGTTTCAGGCCGATCCCACAGGCCACTTCCCTCAGGAGGACACCAGATGCAGGGCTCATGGCTGGCGAGTGCTACTGCGGTAATGTGAGCCTCTCCCGTGGCAGGTAGGAGCTGCAGGCAATCTTGGACTCTGGGTCTTGGCCCGATCCTTATAGGCCACCCAGAGGGGCCCGACCCTCTACAAATTCATGCACCAGGCCTCTGGCATAATAATAATGAGAGAATCCTCTCACATGCCTCTCATGTAGAAGAAGAACTCAATACTAAAATTACAGAATAGCTAGAAAATTACAGTAAAACAATGTATTATCAGAACTGGTAGGAAAGAGCTAATGTGCACTCATTGACTTAATTTATACTCTTTCATGTTTAATGTGTGTGAATTAAGGACCTAACTCAAAAAATCATAATTTTGTCAACAAAATAAGCCAAAGGAAGTATAAGAAAGAAAGTATCCAGAAATTAATGAATTAAAAAAAATAAATGGTATCTTCAAGGGTTTGGGAAGTAATTGGCACAATGAGTGATTTTATACCTAGGAAACACCAAAAAAATCAATAGAAAACACAATAACAGCAACAGCAAAACTGCATAATTAAAAAGAGTAAGATAGATCTAATGTACTGATACATCAAAAAATCAAAATGCAGAACAAAGTAAAAAATCAGCTTCCATTTTGTTAAAAAACATAAATTTAAAAACATGTAAAAATAGTTTGTCAGTATTTAAGTAAGTAAGACATATACCACCATATGACCCAGTGGCCCAAGTCCCAAGTATTTATCCTAGAAAAAATGAAAAGTTATCTATACTAATAAAAGGGTAATATGAAATTAGACCAGACATCTTCCAGATGAACTTCCGGATGTCCTTCCGGACAAAACCACAGTGGCAGGGTCAAGGCAGAGGCAGTTAGGGGTGATCAGGCTGGGAGGGGAGAGCAGTTAGGGGGATCAAGTCAGCATGGGAGAGCAGTTAGGAGGATCAGACCACTAGGGGAGAGCAGTTAGGGGGATAAGGCCAGCAGGGGAGAGCATTTAGGGGGATCAGGCTGACAGGGGAGAGCAGTTAATGCGATCAGGCAGTCAGGCAGAGGCAGTTAGGGGCAATCAGGCAGGCAGGATAGCAGTTAGGAGTCAGCGGTCTCAGATTGCAAGAGAGATGTCCACAGGGATCAGGCCTAAACCAGCAGTTGGACATCCCCCAAGAGGTCCCAGATTGGAGAGGGTGCAGGCTGGGCTCAGGGACACTCCCCCATGCCCCTGTGCATGAATTTCATGCACTGGGCCTCTAATGTTACATGAAACTGTGTACACAAATGTTTATAGTAGCTCTTTTCATAATTACCAAAAACTGGTGGCATTCAATAGGTTAATGGCTAAACAAACTATGTCTGCACATTGGAATATTATTCAGCAATAAAAAGGAATTAACTATTGATACACTCAACAATTGAGTATAAATTTCAAAGGCATTATACTGAATGACAGAAGATGAGCTCACAAGGTTATATATTGTATGATTGCATTTACGTGTCCTTCTGGAAAAGACAAAACTATAGTGAAAGAAAGTGACTAGTGGCTGCCAGGGGTTAGATGTTTGGGGATAGAGGTTGACAGTAATATTATGACAGTGAAGGGAGAGACCAAGAGATTTTTTTGGGTTGATGAAGCTGTTCTGTATGTGATAGTGTTCTGTATGTGATAGTGGTGTTGGGTAATATGAAATATACATATTATAATTCATAGAAGTTTAACCCACCACAAGAAATATTTTTTGTGATAATTTTAGAAATTATATGTATAATCTATCTATATAAAATCCTAAAAAGCAAATAGACCGAATGGCAAACGGACCAGTCGCTATAATGTGCACTGACCACCAGGTGGCAGACACTCAACGCAGGAGCTGCCCCAGCCCACAGGCCTGACCTGTGGCGGGTGGGTGGTACCAGGCCAGCCAAGGTGGATGCGAGTGGGGGCCCCCTTAATTACCCTGCCGGTTGATCTACAGATCAGCTCTGATTGCTGGCCAGTCCTAGGTCCCTACCTGTGCACAAATTTATATGCACAAGTACAGAATATCTTTGGAAGATTGCTCTTCAAAAATACTAAGCGTATTTGCCTCCAGGGAGAGAAATGAAGCAGATAGCTCAGCTTGGGGAGAGGGGAGGATAGAGCCTTTTCCTGTTTACCCTTTGTACCTCCTGGATATTGTGTCTTGTTCAGCATGCTGTGAAACCTTGGGATGGTGATGTACACACTGTATAAAATTAAATTTTGTCCTAAGGTGAAGAATGGAGGTTACTGTGGAGGAGAGGTGTTTTTCTGTTATTGGTAGGAATTTGGCCTTGGTTTTGGAAACAAGAAGCAGACCTGCAAAGTCAATGGGTATAGAACTTCTAGACAGAAATATACCTCACTAAGACATCGGTCTTTAAAAAATAGCCTCTTTACCAGTTTCTGGTCATTTGTCACCAGAATCATGGTAGTAATAGTCAAGGTGGGAGTATCCAATCTTGATCTCCAGATTTATTTCTGTGGTCCCCAGTTCAGGGGATGCTCCAGGAATAACGGTCAACACTTATCAACTGAGAACTAATATAATTTACTCCTCAACATCTTGACCGTCAGTATGTCATCAAAACTAGAGATGATGAGTTCTCTCTGAATAAGCTGTAAGTCTGTGTCCAAGCATCATGTTAATTCCTCATCCCCTGGAGTTTCAAGTTCAGCTTCCCCCAGACTTCTCACCATTCTTGTCTCATGCTGGTCTCTGCTGGGATAGTTCTGTTGTATAAAGATCTGTATAATCTGCAGAACAGGGACGATTTTCATTAATGCTTTTGCTCAACAGTTATTTTAAACTCTGAGTTTTGACCAGGGCTCTCGCTGAGGAATGGGCCTTCTCTAATTCATTCCACAGAAAAATAGGGGAGTACGGCTTCCCCACAGTTCTGCAGGACCCCCAGCTCTCTTTCTTGCAATTTGAGGGATCTCCCTTTATCCTCTTGCCAGCTGCCCCTGGGTTCTGCCCCTGTGTCTTGATTTCTTGCCCAAGGTGATAATGGGAGGTGTCCTTTTACTCCATCCTTTTGGGCTGGAAAAACAAGCTTCCTTAGTGGGGAGATCTGAGCACCTGTGTGCTCATTATGGCACTCCTTGCATGGCCCATGAGCCCCTGCCTCCCCCTGTGTATGTCTATCCTGGAAGCTCCTTTCTTTGTTGTTTTGTTAACAGTTTATAGGGTTTAAACCCTTCCATGTGGAAGGTAAAACTGCAAATGAATTTAAACCCAACGAAATCCCAGGAATTCATAAAAAAGTAAAATAAAATAAAATAAAATAAAATGACCAGGCTAGACTATTCAAGAATAATATAGGCCACAAGCTACTATTCCTAGGGAAGGAGAGCTCCCAGGAATGCACGATACCCAGGGCAGCAGAGTGAATGTTGGAACCACACAATGTGATTCTAGATTTACACAAGATTCTAGATTTACACAAGATGATGGTGCTTTTGCACCTAGCACACCATATGCCTTAAAGGTCCTTGTCTCTTCAATGTAGTAAAATCTAACTAGAAACTACTCTGTGCCCAGCACAGTGTTACATTTTCAGATTCTCAAATTCTTATTTTTTGGGGGGCAACCCTGTTTTATAGATGGGGTCCAAGGTGAGGTGACATGTCCCGCTGCAATAGAGGAGCTCGGTTTCTTGTTCCACAGCATGTCTTCATTCCTTTCTGAGAGGTGTATCTCTTATGGGAGGGTCCTGGAGCTACGGTGTCAGGATTGACTGAAACTACCAAGACCATTCTCCCCGAGAAGTAGTTGAAAGCCACAGTGTGGACAGTACTGGGCATCCTCAGAGAGACTTCTCTAAGTGGACTCCCAATACATAGTTGAGAGCTGACCATGCTTTACTATCCGTTCAATTTATACAATGGCAGGTGCAGCCTCCTTTTACAGAGAAGAGTGCAAAGGCTCACAGTGATTGGCCTTAAACAATATAATTAGAGAAACCAGACTTATATTTTTTTTCTTTTATCAGATTCTTAGAAATGAGTCTATGAAACACCTCACACCACAAAGCAGTTCGACTAGGAACTTAAATTAAGGCGAAGGGTGTTTGGATAACTTGTGAGGGGCAGGTGTTAAATGTGTGCAGTGCCAATGTCCAATCCAGAAGCCAAGTCTGCTATGGAACCAATGGAACCAATCACAGCACCAGTAACAGCTCACCTGCTTAAAGAATGGACCTAGAGACTATCTGGGTTCCAATTCCAACTCTGCTGCTTACTAACTGTGGAGCCATGGGCCGGTGCCGGGATTCTTGTCCCAGCATCAAGAAGGCTTCAGGAATCTGGAAAAGGCCATGCGTAGATGACATAGGAATCCAGAGACTAATAAAGAGTCCAGAGATGAGATATACTTTTGAAAGGCATTGGGGTTCAGAGGAGCTTAGCTAAAGGAGCTAAGTTCTAAGGCCTTAAGTCTAAGTCCTTAGGTTCTCTCCGCCCCCGGACTCCATGCTTTTTATTAACACAACTTGTCCATACAGAAGCATTGTCAGAATTGGGGAATTAGCCAAAGCTGTTCAGGTGCCTAGCCAGTAGAAGGCAATAACGTGCAGATTAAGATACCCTTTAATTGTCTGGCACCAAGCAATCATCCCTTTTCAGGTTTGGGGAAATGCCTTTAGCCATTCCCAACAGGTGACTACATGTGTGACTCAACCCTGTTGAGTCCCCAAGTCTCATCGACCTTTTGATGAAACTCTTGAAATTATGACATGCTGGAATTGGTCGCAAGCAGGCAGGTTGCTTAGCCTCTCTGTGCCTTAGTTTACTCAGCTATAAACTAAGCTATATTCAGAGTAACTATGTTGGTACAGTTGCATTGAGGATTAAATTAGTTAATATTTTAAACCATTTATAATAGTTACTGATTCATAGTAAAGTCTGTTTAAGTGTTTGTTAAATTCATTACCTTTTAAGCATCTTTGTGTTTCTCCCTAGCAACTTGCTGAGGGATATTGTGTGCCATTTTACAGATTTAGAATTCAGCACAAGGGGCTCATGTGACCAACCTCCCTCACAGGACTGGAATTTAAACCCAGCTTGAACCCAAGCCTAACCTACCCCGACTCTCAGCTATTCCTACAGGACGCTTGCATTGCAACCCACACCCTAGACCTCACCTTCCCTTCCAACACTCAGGCACTACTAAAACAAAACAAGACAAAAATGGTATTTTGAGTGTTCTACCTTAGTCTTTTTTTTCCTGACATATCTAAAAGCCAAAATTAAAGGGAAACAGATAGATACAACACACACACACACACACACACACACACACACACACACACACCAGCTAATTACTGATTTTATTAAAAACATCTATCACAGAACCACATAACCATGGTTATTTCAGGCCTGGGAATACAATGCACACCATTAAGCCATTTGATGATTAAAGATAAAAGCATGATTAAATATGTTAATGAAAGTGCCAGGCCGGTCCAGATGCACATGGTGCATTGTCCTCGGAGAGGCCGCATACCTTTGTGACCCCTTTGCGAACTTTCTCTTCACTGGATTTTCCAGAGGCTAGTTATTTTGTGCTAAAATCCTCTGGGTAATGAAATTCTGTCTGATCCCGGGACCTGGCTGACTACCCTGGCCTCCTGCCCTCTGGCTGCTGTCACGGCCCATTTTCATTTGTTTCTTAGTGGAATTGGAAACTAGGCCCCTGGCGTGCTCCGACCAATTTTCTTTATTCTCAGGTCTGGAGGGAAGAGGACATAATGAAGAAAGGAGGGAAATAATATCCGTTAAGGCCCGCGTTGACCAGACATTGCACTGGGCACTCCTCATGTTGAATCATTAGTTCTAATTTATCTGATTTTTATCCTTACCAGAGAAGGCCGGGAATCAGAGATGCTAAAAACATGGTGTGATTGTCATTGGTGAGGTTCTCCAATATTTTTCGTCCTCCTCCTGAGAAAATAATAGGATGGCTCTTCTTTGCCATTTGGGTGAGGTGTATGCCCAGGAGGGGAAGGGACAGGTCTCATCGGTGGAAGCTGAAAGAGCTAGGTTATGAGTCACCATGTGCTCTTCCTCTGGATCCTTCTTCAGTTTGGGTCCACATGGAATTAGGATGTGCACGGCCCAAGGACAATAGCATGAGTAGGATGTCACCTGCCCAAGGACAATAGCATGAGTAAGAAATGAGTACTTGTCGTTTTAAACCACTAAACGGTGGGGCTTGTTTTTTCTGCAGAGTAACCTGGCCTCGCCTGATGAACACACGTGGTCAAGGTCACACATGGTCAAGGTCTCACTGCTTGGGCGGATCTGGGAACTGACATGTAAACGCGGTTCTGTAGTTTTTTTCAGAGACCTTGCTCTTTCTGCTGCCCCAACTCTGATTTTTCTTTTAATTTAAATTTGTTATTGTTGACACTATTGCAGATGTCCTCCATTTCCAGTTTTTCCCTCCTCCTCTCAGCCCCCACTCCCACCCCCCTGCCCCAGCCTTCACCATACTGTTGTCTGTGTCTGTGGGCTATGCATATATGTTCTTTAGCTAATCTCTTCACCTTCCTCTCTCCAGTCCCCCTCCAGCCCCTCCCTTCTGCCATCTGTCAGTCTGTTCTGTGTATCCATGCCTCTGGTTCTGTTTTGTTCATCAGTTTATTTTGTTCATTAGATTCCACATATAATTGAGATCATATGGTATTTATCTTTCTCTGACTGGCTATTTCACTTAGCCCAATAATCTCCAGGGCTATCCATGCTGCCACAACTCTTTTAATGAGGCACAGTCATACCCTAGGATCCAAGAGAAGAGTGTTACTAAAGTCACCTAATCTTGGTATTTCATATTATATTAGTATTATATTAGAAATAATACCACTAATTATTCAAAGTCCCTGGCCTTCAGGGAGGCTTGATACTAAAAGAGACCCTCATTTTATCTTGAGTCAGGAAAGATATATTCAAGGATTATATAAGATACTGTGCCATATTATCCACTGCCTTGAATAGTAAAATATTCCAGAAATATCTGGAACTGAGTGGCCATAATCTGAGTCTTTGACAAAGAGAATAGGAAGCAAAAAAAAAAGGTAGGAGGAAAGGACTGGGGGAATAGATTAAACTGGAAGGCATCAGTGTCTCCATTAGGAATTGGGTAAAAGAATAGAGAAAGTGGGATTATATTACTGATAGGATCCATAGGGCTATGTTCACAGAATGGTGTGGATGGACAGTCATAGCTGTCCCAGAAACCATTGGACTCATTTTTTAAAATGTCATAGCTCATCAGTGAAATACTTCTGAGCTCACTTTTGCTGTAAATACATACATATACAAACAGGTAAATCTAATCTAATAAAAGAATAATATGCAAATTGACCCTCACTCCATTACACACACAAGCTATGCCCACCAGCCACACCCACCAACCAATCAGGAGCAAATATGCAAATTAACTAAGATGGCAGCAGCCACAGAGCTGGAGTTGCCCTGGGCAATGGAGGAAGCCAGGGCCCTGTGGGTACTGAGCTCTACTCAAGGCTACAAAGTTTCAATTATAGAAGATAAACCCCAGATACCTGCTGGGCTGGGACCTTGGGTTGCCAGGGGCAACCCAGGCTTCAAGTGGGGGACCAAGGCAACAAAGTTTCAATTATGAAAGTTAAATAAATCCCAGATACCTGCTTTCAACCAGGCACCCCAGTAGGGACCTGAACCCTGAAGGGGCTGTGGGCAGCCTGAAACGGTCCCCTGCCCCTCACCCAGGCTGGCCAGGCACCCCAGTAGGGACCTGAACCCTGAAGGGGCTGTGGGCAGCCTGAAATG
>PVJC01052148.1:0-11241 GCA_004026665.1 Murina feae
CAGGAATTTCTCTCCCTCCTTCCATGTGATCTATTTGTACAGCTTGAGCCAGCTGTCCACTGGCTGTTTTCACACCTGGGTCCTCTTTGCAGTGTGCTTGTTTGTGAAGATGTCTCCACGTGTGTCACTTAGGCTCAGAGGTATTGCTGTACATAAATTCTGCACTGTATGCCCGAGCTCTCCCACCAGAATGTAAGCTGGAGGGCTGTGGTAATTAGGCTCTATCACAGTACAGACTGCTACTTGCAGTGGCTTTCAGGAAGTGTTAGTGATGAAAGCTGAAAGTGAGAGCTAGCGTGAGCTTGTGTGCGAAAGTGGAGGGATCTGGAAATGATGAGCTCAGAATCACAATGCTACCTGATCCAGAGTAATGTTAATCAACTTCCTGTGATCAAGGGACTTTGTAGCCTCACATGACACCAGATGAGAAGTGAGTGCACATGTGTGCCTAGGGTTACAAAAATTGATGGATTACACATCCTGCGCCAGCTCCATAATTGTACCACAGTACCTTAAGGACTCATTTTCTTTATTCCCTCCTAAATTCATGCAGAATCTGCTGTCTCTCCTATGCTTTCACATGTGACATATGCTACGCCTTATCGCTGATTCATTCACTCATTGAAAATATTTGTTGAGCATCTCTCTCTCTCTACTGTATGCTGGTAATACAACAGTGTGGGAGTCAGTCTCTGCCCTTAAAGAACTTACAGTCAAATGAGGAAAAGAGGCAGAAACACAGGAAATCACAAAGGCAAAGGTCAAAGAGGCCTCTCCCAGGACAGGCAGATCTTTTTGAGAAAGTAACCTTAAAATTTGACTTGAGAATGAGTAGGTCTTTAGTGATATAGGAAAAAGAAGGGAATGACACACCTGGAGATGTAAAGACCATATAAGCCACATAACTATTTTATGTATATTTCTTATATCACCAACTACATACATCATAAGGGTCCCAAAGGCAGGGACTAATACTCACACACCATGTCACTTCCTTGGCATCTAATACTAAGACCTGTCTATAACAAGCACTCAATACCGACTAACTACAGCTAAAGAGAAGCCCATTTTTATCCGTTTCAGTTGTCAAACTCTGAGAAGGACAAGTCCTCAGGTGGGATATCTCATTAGCCAACTTGGCTCAGTTGACAAGAACACTGAGATAATAAGCAGTTGATGGAGAATTCCACCATCTTTCTTCCCCAGAGTCATAGCAGAGAATTAGATTATTCTACTCTGAACTATTCTCCTGTACACTGTAGATGTCTTGAGGCCGGGGGCTGGTGAGGGCTGGGAACATGAGAGGAGCCACAAGTGACGACTGTCTGTTGTCCAGTACAGGGCCTGGTGGTTCAAAAGAAGCATCTGGCAGGGTCACATCTGCCCCAGTTTAGAAACCCTGTTTGTAATCACCTCTGCTATGGACAGCATCTCCTTGTTCTCATGCTGAAGGAAAGAAGGTCAGACAGCGGTAGTCACATTTGGATATGCTCCTACTGAGGTCCTCCCCAGATAGGGCAGAGAAACAGCTCAGTGAGAGTGGTTATCAGAATCCACCCCCATTCTCTCTACTCAGCATTACCTGGTCTCTTTACCAAGTCAGGCCAGGAGCACTGGTGAGGGTGTGTGTGAATGGGGGGCAAGCTATGCTCCACTCCCAACCTCTCTAGGGCAAACCACTCTGATGATTTACTCACGAGCCAATGATGTAAACTCCAGAGAACACAGATTTTAAAACATGCCTTTTCTAAAAATGCCTGGATAGTGTGAGCTGTAAATAACTAATACCCTGCAAGTAAAACATACTTTCTGAACAGTGGGATTTGGGCTCTTAGGAGATTCTATCCATAAGTCTCTCAAGCCTCCTAGGGCTAAGTCTCCTTGCAAAGCTAGGAAATCTATCAAGAGGAATGGAAAAGACTTATATAGAGGCAGCTGGCATAAGTGGTAAAGAAAACTTCTTGGTTCCCTTTCAGTAAAGTGGGCTCCCTATACCATACAGACCTCCAGGCTGTATTAGTATTTTGTTGCTTCATTACAGATTATGGCTAACAGTAAGAAGTAAATTAAAGGAAAAAAATAGAGCACAGGGAGTTTATAAAACAAATAAAATACACACTAGAAAATGAAATAAAAAAACAAACTTTAAAAGGAGTTACAAACAACTGAAAGCAACAAGAAAAAGGAAAGAGTTAACATTTAGGCTAACACTGAAATGATTATGAGTTGAAAAATAAGACAGAATGGTGAGAAACAAAGAGGAGTACAGAGCTATCAAGGTAAGAGATTAAAATGTAGAGGTTAAAAGATGTAATATCATGCTAAAACTAGCATCCTAGAGAGGCTAAGAATCAACAGAAAGAAAGAACAAAGATGTATGTGGAGGGGAAGGAGGGGAAGAGAGAGAAAAAGAGTGTTGGTGGGAAGAAGGGAAGAAGAGATGATCTAATGGATAGGTCTTGAACCCTTGGTTTTTGAACAGAGAGTGGTCAGCTCTGTCCACAGCGCCCCTGCTGCAGAATGGATACAAATCCACCAGAGTCATATGCAGCCATTTCTATCTTGACCCTTCAGAGGGTACATGAAGATCTCTGACCCAATGCCAGACTTCATTTTCACTCCACTAAGCGGATGAGGGAAGAGGCGTAGATCTCCCCAGAGTTGGGCAATAGATAACTAACCTCCTCAGATTCTAATATGTCCAGAGCTTTGACAGGTCACTTTTTCTAAGAGGAAAGCTCTATTCTTATGTTCCTCCCCCCCACCGCCTCCCACCACATACACACCACAGGAGAGTACGGGACTGAAAGTCAGGAATTTGTATTCTTGACCCACACTGCCAGCAAGGAGCTGCCTCTTGATATCACTCCCCTAACTGCTCTGGCTGTGACCATAAGTCTGATGTAGAAAAAGGATCAGTAGTGAAATTGTACCCACTCATCAAAACCTGAGCCAGGCCAAGGAGATGCTGTCGGTGGAACCACTGAGATCTCCCTAGGTCCTGTCTCCCAGAGTCACAGCTGTTTTTCCCCATTTGCTCCCCATTTCTTGCTCTTGTTGTCTCTGGAGAATGGCTTGTCTCATCTGACCTCCTACTATCTGACCCTGCTTTTTGATTATTAACTGAAATCAGCATCTTTCTGCTTCTCCAGAGCAAACCCAGATGTTCCCATGTGTTGACCTTAGTTCTGCGTAATGCTGGGCATAGCATCTTCTGCTTCTTCTGAGATAATATATTCTGATTTTAATTCCAACCAGCTGTGTTAGAGCATTGGTCACAAGGGAGATCAGGAGAGAGTGTGTACTTAATGCCACACAAGTCTATCCAGACCACTAGAAAAACAAAGCCAGTAGCACCATATTCCTATGTGAGGGGCCATTCAATTCATTTTCTAAAATCAAGACACTTTGTGGGGAAGCAAATCCCTTATATTTCTCTTGTTCTTCACCCTCAATTAAGTCTTTGGAATGTAAAGACAGCACCCTGGGAGGAATGTATCCTGGTTTTACTAACACAGAGACACCCTGAGGAACAAGAGAGGTCTTTGTTAGCATGGAGCTGATGTCCATTCAGAGCTGTCGTGCCTGACACTGTTTCCTGTCTCTTCACCTAAATAATGAGTTTCCAGATATTAAGTGATGGCTCCCGGAGGAATGCAACAGGAGTAGCACACATCTGTGATGCTGCAAGTGACAACACAGCCTGATTTTCATGTTGCTTAAAGCACATGACATGCCTTTCTCACAATCCAGAACCTCACAGATCCTTCCTGCATGTGGAAAGGATACTGGAGGAGCTGATCAATGCCACATCTTCCTCTTGACAAACTAAACTTATAGATACAGCCAACTAATTAGGTCCAGAGGGACTTGAAACATTTTGTGTGTGTGTGTGTGCGTGTGTGTGACCTGAGGGTAGAGAAAAGAAAGTGCAATTTAATATAGACAGCTGTGAAATAGTGTCAGAGCAAGGATGCCATGAGGGAACTGAGAGCCGAGTGGGTGAGTGTTAAATGATCGAGCCAACTGTTCGAGAGCAGGCCCCATCCCCGAACTCTGTCTTGCTAGGTCTCCATGGCATAGGCCTGGTAAACTCTGATTCCTCTGAAGATCTAGGTCAAGGGATGGGGGTAGCTAGCCTTTGTTCACTGATCCCAGGGGTATTTATTTCCCGAGGCTGGGATTAGTGTCCTTTCAAAGAGAGAGCCAGAGAAACAGGAATCAATATGTCAGGTTATTATTTGAGGGTTCACTGCTTTACAATTCAACAAAAAGGCAGTCATTGGAGGGAGGAGGGGGGGGAGAACGCTGCCTCTTCTACAAACCCCAGAAGCACCCCTCCAATGCTCAGGACTGCGCACTCAGATGTTCAGGGGGTGCACGCCCCTGCCTGTGTGGTAGACGTTACCCGAGTCTATAATGACAAGGTATGGGTCTTATTATTGGAGTTTGGCACACATGAGGTTGACACTTGTCAGGTTTTGACGACCCTGCATTTCTCCTCCCCAATGTTCCTCCAGGTAGAATCTAGAGCCATGTTTCAGCTTCATGATTTGAGGAAGCCAGCTCTATTCCAACTCACTTTGATAAAACTGGTGCTGCGTAGAGCTCAAAATGACTCACTGTCATCTTCTCAGAAATTATCTTGGACACATCCCAAAATTCCATCGACAGAATTTCCCTGAACCTCCTCTTTTGTGGGTCCGAGAACAATCAATGACTCTTTAGCAGTGGTTTGTTTGGGCTTTTGTGAACATACTCTCAATCTTTCACATCTTCCTCTATTATGAATGCCTTCGTGCGTATGACTCAGGAGTCTTTCTGAACTGCACCTGAATTAGTTTTTCTTATAAATCTCCTCTCTGTTAGAAACACTAAATGAGATTTTATATCTCTTCTCATAGGTCCAACCACATGTTCCTTCCATACACAGGAATTTTCTCCCAGCAGAAATAAATCTCCTGATATCATCTCAGCACAAACATTTTAATATTTCAGTTTCTTTTTTAAACCTACTGACCTAGGGTAGTGAGGCAGAGAGTGGGGATTCTTAATTCCCAAAGGTAGTTAGGGCTTGGGGAGAATCACTGAAGATAAAAATGATTAAAAAATAAAACAAGAAAAAAAACGGATCCCCGCAAAATCTGTAAATATGAAGAAAAGTGTTCTGACTGTGTGAACATTAATGCAAGTTCTCCTTAACTCTCGGCGTGCTTTTTAAAAAAATTTTTTTTTTAAAATATATTTTATTGATTTTTTACAGAGGAAGGGAGAGAGTAGAGAGCTAGAAACATCGATGAGAGAGAAACATCGATCAGATGCCTCCTGCACACCTCCTACTGAGGATGTACCTGTAACCATTCTGACTAGAATTGAACCTGGGACCCTTCAGTCCACAGGCCGACACTCTATCCACTGAGCCAAACCAGTTAAGGCAACTCTCAGCATTTTTAAAAAGTCACATTGCTCTGGCGTGATGGGAAAATAAAGACAGAGGCTAAATTGAGGATAATAAAAAGTGCGGGCTCCCAAAGAGAAGGACAAGCCAAACAAGAGATGAGCATTGTAAGAAGCCACCTATTGGAGTACATCAACTGAAGCATGTTATTTTAAGAAAAGAGAATGTTAACAACTCAATTGTCTTTTACTAGTGGGACTTCAGCTAGGGGAAGTATGCAGGGCGGGGACATTTCATTTCTTTTCAGATACATGTATGATGGAAAGAGTCCACATGAGAGCCACGAACGTGACCATCATTCTTCAAGGAGCCATCTGAGAGAATGGGCTGTGGAGCTGGATGATGGATGTGTATGTTCCCCTGGTGGTGCCACTAATGAGCGATGTGACAGGGACTGAAGTTTTGCATGCAAATTGTATATCAGATGTCTCTGTGCTCCACTCTTGCTTGCCTTCACTCATCATTTTCTAGGCACCTACCTACAAGGCTTCTCTGCTCTTGCCCAACTGCTAATGGGCATTAAGGGTAACACCTTTAAATTCCTAGAATTGCATAGATGAAGGAAACTTAGCAATACTCTTTAACCCAATTCTTATTCAATAATATTGTTTCTTTTCCCTTAAATTATAAAATTTACCTGTACTCATTTTAAGAGATATAAAAACAATATAAATTTAAATAACCTATAATTCAATTATCAGAGTTCTGTATTTCTTTTCATTTTTTGGGGGGTGGTGGTGTACATGTATATAATATTTGTAAATATGTGTGCATATATGTATGTGCATGTATTTGTGTGTCTATATACATACATATATTTACACACATGTATATTTTAAAGCTTATAAAATTGAGATTATATTATACATCTAGTTCTTAACAATATATACATGATGTGAATTTTTCTGTGTCAGAAAAATATTCTTCAAAATCACAATTTTATAAAATACTTCATTGAGGTAAAATTCACATAACTAAAATGTACCACTTTATTTGAACAATAATTCAATAGTATTTAATAAACTCACAATATTGTGCAACTACCACCTCTATCAACCTCCAGACCATTTCTATCACTGCAAGGTGAAGCTCCATGCCCACTAAGTAGTTTCCCCCAATCTTCACTTCCTCCAGTGCCTAGAAATCACAACCTACACTCTGACTCTACGGATTTACCTATTCTGAATCATTCACATGTATGGAATCATACAACACATGACCTTTTGTGTCTGGTTTCCTTCACTTAACATTCTTTTTGAGATTCATCCACGTTGTAGCATGTATCAGTACTTCTTATTTTTTATGGCTGAAAAATATTCCCTTATATGTATATGTTTGTTTACCCATTCATCCACTAATGGACACATGGTCTACTTCCACCATTCGGCTATTGCGAATAGTGCTACTGGGAACATGTGTGCACATGTACTTCCCTGAGAGCCTGTTTTCAATTCTTTTGGGAATGCACCCAGGAGTGGAACTATAGGGTCATATGGTAATGCCATGTGTAACTTTTTAAGAAACCATCAAACTGCTTTCCACAGCTGTTGTATCATTCTACATCCCTGCCAGGAAAACACAAGGGTTCCAATTTCTCCACATTCTCATGAGCATTTATTTTCTGCTTTTTTTTAATTGTCCATTTCAACCATGCATCCATTACACTGGGTGTAAATGGTACCTCATTATGGGTAAAACCACAACTTTTTAGTTTGTGTGATTCATCTGTTTTTTCCACAAGATATTAAACAGTCCCTACTCTGTTGTTAGCAATTAGGTTGTTTTGAAATCACCCCTATTGTAAGTAACCATGTGAAGTCTTTAATTAAATCTCATTATTTCCTTAGCAAAGTTCATGGGGGCTGTCATCTGATTTTGTAGGTGAAGAAACCGAGTTAACAAGAGCTGAGACCAGACCTCAGGTTGCCTAGACCCCAGCTAGTGCTTTCCTTTGGCTTTTTGATGAGGTTGGCTCGGTGTTTTATAGGTTAGATGTAAAGCGGATTCTGTGAAACTCAGCTGGAAACAGAATTCTCGTGTTAGGTCTGATGCTCTGTGGAAGGAATGACTCCAACACCACTTGCAGTACAATTCTCACTCATTCTATTTTGCCCTAAAAGGAAAAGGGGCTAGAAACACAGCAAAGCTTTATGCGCGAACACACATTGTTGCACATTGTGTACCATCAACGACTTTATAGGCATTGCCTTCAAGAAAGTCTACAAAAGCTCCATTAAATTCTGATGTGCTACAGACTCCTAGTGGAGTGGGGTCAACTCAATCACACAGGGTCAGCTGCCCTTCTGTGACCTCGTTTTCCCACCTTCATGGGGCTTCATGAAGGATGGGAGAATGGCATGGAGATTTGTGCTGTCATTGGTAGACCTCTAGTTAAATGGCATTTTCATTGAGGTTCAAGTTGATAAGAGAGTGAGATCTAATGATACATTTTGAAGTTTTTAGTGAGATCCCAAAAAGAAATATAACCAACCACATACAGTGCATAAAACTACAGTCTGTTTCCCCTCTAATTGGTAATAAATGTAAATGTTTAGTTATGCCTGACTAGGGAGCTATGAGGAACACATCTGTCTGACTGCCTTTTCAGCCTTCACAAGGACTGCAGCATTTATACCATCTGTAGCTGGTAGAAAGAGACAGAGAGAAAGCGCAGTTGAAATATAGAGAATGCATATCACTACAAGTGCATGGGGAATTGACTCATTCAACAAATATTTATTGAGCATCTATTATGTCCTGGGACCCAGGCAAGAAAAAGAGGATGCAGTTTATTTTAGGGGGATCATATCTTCTCTTCCTAAATTCTAAGTTAATTGATGAGGTAGAGGGGAGTTCAGACAAATAGAGATATAAAGAACAAATTTATTATTGAAAACACATACCAGAGAGTGAGGCTTAGGTTGAGGTAACAATGGGTTTCCTAATAGCAAAATCCAGAATTAGACAGGCCCATCTGCCCAACACAGCTCTAGAGGACTACAGAAGTTGCCCAGGTGAAGAGCACTGACTATTTATCATAAGGTCCCGCCAGGAGCACAGATGGCAGGCTCTCTGCATGTGAGCAAGGTCCAGAGAGGAAGAGAAGGGCAGGGCTGGCTACAGGTCAGCCTTCCTCTTAAACTCTGATGAGTGAAGGAGCAACAGAGAGAGGCCAGGGCATATATACAAACACTGTGGCTCTCAGTTCTGTCTAAACAATAGGGTGGCCTGGGAGCTGTGGCAATACCTAGACTGAGTCCCCCATACCCTGAGATTCCGATTCCATTGAGCTTGGATTAGATGAGGGCATAGATATATAGTTTTTAAAACTCCCTGGATAATTCTAAATGTATAGGCAGGGTCAAGAATCATTACCTAATATGATGTGAGGTCAGAGAGGCGTCTCATATCACACATACAGCCCAGTAGATACAATGATACATGAGGGGTGATCCTCACTTTCTAGGATTGCTCATTCCCATGAGAGAGAAGTCATAAAAGCAACCACATGCTGTCTGCTGTGGGCCCTGAGCCCTCAGAGGTTGGAAAGACCAAAGGCTTAGGGTGCCAGAGCCCTCCCCAGGACCACGAGTGGCCTGGGTTCAGAAGACTGCCCTAACAGCTATGGAACAGGAAATAGGAGAGAGGCAGATGACCAAGAGGCCCCTGTGTCGTTACAATAGATTAAGAGAAAAAATAAAGCAAAAAGTAAGTGAGGTAGCTAGGGATAAGATTGTAATTTGTACTTCCGAATCCCTTCACCCTTTTCACCTAGTCCCCAACCCGTGCTCATCTAGCAACCATCCGTCTGTTCTCTGTATCTGTGAGTCTGTTCCTGGTTTTGTTTTCTTGTTTGTATTTTTCTTTAGATTACACATATAGAAGTCCTCCAGCCATAAGCACTGCCTACATGTTCCTTTGTGGTATGTAGACATAGGGTTTTACTAGTTTGAAAGTTCTTATTCTCTAGTATCTACAAGAGTCATGTCTTCCTTCTATACACACAGAAAGATCTCATACTTGAAGGTAAGAGTAAATTAATATTCATATTCTCTACACATTTACTTTTCAAGGGGTCTACGGGATAACCCCCTTCCAGAATACAGAAAAATGAGAACTTTCTGAACCCAGAGTCACTTTCCCCCCAATTTAATTGCATACTGTGCCCCTTAGGACAGGAACCTTATTTTATGTTTCACATGCCTATAGACAATCCATGGGAAACACCATGAAGAATACTGGCCATAAATACCTTATTGTACACTTGTGAATGAATGAAAAAATGTTGGAGAAGACTGACATTGTGGAGTTCCAAGACAGCAGAGATGCTTTAAGTTAGAGAATACTTCCAGAGCCGTTAAGGGCTGAGCATTTGGGGGTTTAACCAACTACAGTTTAACAGGGCAAGGGAGGCTGAGAGGAGAAGAAAGGTCATCTCTCCCAGAACCTAGTGACAAAGTCCTTTGCTCTGACTACAAGTACTTGATGTCATTACTCATCTTAATTTCAAATGGACTCTTTATTTTGACTCAAGACATTGCATGTTAGCCATGCCACACAATACCAGTTATCTTTCCGTTCTTTCCCAGAGTCACACCTTGGCAGCACTTTCAGGAGACTTACAATTAATTTCACCTGCCTTTTGAAGAGGCATTTGATAAGGAAATTCACTATAAAGAGAAAGAAATGGTCACTACATATTTTCCCATGATAACTGCAAACAAAAGTAGTGCCTTGAAGTAGCTTCCTTGCATTTGGTTGCTTCAACTCAACTCAATACACATTTGTGGAGGTCATTCTGTGTGTGGAAGACTGTGACAGAGATTCTCAGAGTTTGAAGGAAAAATGAGTCATGTCTTCCAGGTGCAAACTTTACTGTGGGGACTAAGATAAGTACATAAATAATGATATCACACTGGGGTTCCCATTGTTTAATAGCTATCTACTGTTAGGTCACAAGAAATTTCATAGCCTTGGCTTTGGAAGCATGTCTTACCACCCACTCTAACCTGGATTTAGCCACATATAAAAAAGTAAAAGAGAGCATATAGTTGCAGCACTAACCACCTTAAGTTTCCTGGATCTTGCAATAGCGACAGCAGGAGAAATCATCTCAGAAGTGCTTTTGAAAACGGAACTATGGTCCGCTAGCATGGTTCAGTGGTTGAGTGTCAATCTATGAACCAGGAAGTCATGGTTCGATTCCCTGTTAGAGCATATGCCAGGGTTGTGGGCTCGATCCCCAGTGTGGACATGCAGCCGATCAATGACTCCTCTCATCACTGATGTTTCTCTCTCTCTCCCTCTCCCTTCCTCTATTAAAAGATTTTTCTATATTATTTTTTAAATTTTGTTTTATTGCTTAAAGTATTACAAAGAGTGTTAAATAACTCTCCATTTTTCCCCCTTGCCCTTCCCCCATCCCCTACCCCCCAGTGTCTTGTGTCCATTGATTATGCTTATATGCATGCATACAAGTCCTTCAGTTGATCTCTTAACTCCCCCCCCACAACCCTCCAGAGCCTTCCACCTGTAGTTTAACAGTCTGTTCAATGCTGTTCTGCCTCCGTATCTGTTTATGTTCATCAATTTATAATGGTCTTTATTATCCATAAATAAGTGAGATCATGTGGTATTTTTCTTTCATTGACTGGCTTATTTCACTTAGCATAATGCTCTCCAGTTCCATCCATGCTGCTGCAAATGGTAAGAATTCCTTCTTTTTTACAGCAGCATAGTATTCCATTGTGTAGATGTACCACAGTTTTCTAATCCATTCATCT
>PVJC01052149.1:0-11197 GCA_004026665.1 Murina feae
ACTGAAGGGTCCCAGGTTCGATACCTGTCAAGGGCATGTACCTTGGTTGCGGGCACATCCCCAGTAAGGGGGTATGCAGGAGGCAGCTGATCGATGTTTCTCTCTCATCGATGTTTCTAGCTTTCTATCCCTCTCCCCTCCTCTCTGTAAAAAATCAATGGGATATATTTTTAAAAAGAGAAGAAAAAAAGAATGCCAATGCAGTCTATGTTTGTCCTTTTCAAGCTCACATGTTCAACACCTTCCATATTTTCCATCCCTGTGACCGTTCTGCACTGTGGTACTTCCTTCAGATCTTTCCAGTTCGCTAATTCTTTCTACAACTGAGTCTAATCTTCTCAAGATCATTTTTTTATATTTAGAATTTCTACTTTTTTTTTCAATGTGCCAGGTCTTGATTATGTGTATATTCTTAGTAACATTTTACTTCTGATATCATTTCTTTAAACCTTTTAAAAGTAGAAAACTCATTTTATATTCACTATCTGATCGTTCAATCATCTGAAGACCCAAAGGTCTAATACTCTTGTTTATTCTGAGTACATTCATGCATAGAAATCTGTTTCTTCCCATATGTGAGTTTATATTCAATCAAGCTTTATATCCAGGGGAATTTTATGCAACCTGGGTGGAAGACACGTGTCTTTAAAGAGGACATGCATTTCTCTCTGTTAGGCACTCAAGGTGCCCGAGGGGGTCTATATTAGAACTCCTAAACCACTTAAGGGCAGGCCTGTGGTTATAAATTCTCAGGAGACACTTTTCACCCACTGCGTTACCAAGCCAAGCCAGAGGTTTGCTTCGTTACCTCCTTTCACGGCTTTTTTTTCCTCGCCCATCTTTTCATGGCAGCGCTTGAAGACTTCGGTTTCCTGTGAGTCTTGGTTTCCCCTTCGTTCTCCACTTTGTTGGGCTTAAGTTCTTGTCTTCATGTGGCAGTTAAACACTGAGCATCCTGCTTTCCTGGAGCAGGAGATGCCCCTGGACACCTGTGGCTTCACTGCCTGCTTCCTCCCTTGGTTTTCAGCTTCTTATTTTTGGTTCCTGGGATTGGTCTTGCTTTTTTGCAAGCCTGGCTCCTTGTTATAGATTATTTAGTATTCTAGGTGTCCTTTTTTTTTTTTTTTTTTTTTTTTTTTTAAGAAGGTTTTCAGATTATCGAGTTTGAGATACTGCCCAGGAAGATAAACAGGTACATTTCTGAAAGGCCCATATCACTTATCCTATCAATTCTTCAAGGAATTTATTCTTTGGCTGGGAATTTGCATTATATATCAAAGTTTAAAATACACATAGATTTTAATGCAGAAATTCTGCTTTCTAGAAACATATCCTACATACACACTCACACTGGTATCAAATGTTACATGAATGTTATTTGTTGCAGCAGGCTTAATGAAAGGATAAAGTTCATAGACAACCTAACTGTCCATTATTAGGAAAATCATTGAAGTATTTCCACAATATTTTGCAATAGTTCAAAAGAATTGAAAAGGCCCATTAAGATCTGATATGGAAAGATATTTATAATGCAAGTTGCATGCTTTATGTAAAAATACAAGATATGTTTACATGTGCTTATCTTAATAATAAAAGGCTAATATGCAAATAGTCATCACATCGTGATACTGTAATGACAGATCAGCAGGGACCTGAGGCTGCCTGGTGCCAGATCGGGGCAGGGGACCTGAGGCCACGCCTCCTGAGGCCACACACCCCACCCCAGTGCAGAGATGTGAGGTTGCGTCCCCCACCCACGGGGTTTGATGGGGGTGGGACTAACTGGGTCTTGGTGTTTCCCAATGAGGGAGGGGCTGGCCAGACACTTCTATTATAGAGAAAGGGCAAATAGCAATACTAAAATATTTCCTCTAATTAATTCCCTTCTAATGTGCATGAATTTCATGCACCGGGCCACTAGTATACTCATAAAAAGCTTCTGAAAAGATCCACAATTAACTGTTAATAGTTTCCTCCAGAGGTTGGAAGTGAACCATTGTTTTGCAAACATTGCTTCTAAATGACAAATATGCTAATTTGAAATGCTTTTTTTCCCATTTAGTATCCTTACGGTTTTACTATTATTAGCAGTGTTACCAGAGGCAGTTGAAAATAAAGTCTTTCTCTCCAAACTGTTCTGTGGCTCTTATCTACAACCTGCCGGCCCAGCATTCCTCACCTATCCTTTACCTGTCAATTATTATTCCAAGTCATCTGGTTGTCCTTTGCTAACTTTACTAGGATACTCATTACCTAATGCTCTAAAAATAAGGATAGAGACTGAAATAGGTAGAGTTCTCTTATCAGTCTTGACAAGGAAAGACTCATGGTGTACATGAAGGACTTAAATATTAAATGCCACACCACTGCAGAGGGAAAGGAAAGGCTCACTGAGAATTAAATGAGAAGCTAGACCTATTACTTTAGTTGTGTCACAGCTTGATCAGCAGGAGATACTAATTTCAACATCTGAGTCTGGATGTAGCTCCTGGCTGAAGCTTGAATTTTCAGAGAGCTGCTTAATTTGTAAGGACTAGTAGCTGAATTAGGCATTTATGCAGCTGGGAACATCTTCTGGCAGGAGCCTGAAGGTTTTCCTTTGAACATCTTCATTCTTTCACATGAAGAACTCTGGTGATGACAGTGCACAGCTTCAGTTACTTAATTTCCCAGTAGATTCAAATGCATGAATATGACAGAGGCCGTGTAATTTTACCTAGCCTTTCAAATACTAAAAGACTACTTCCTTGTTCATTCTCCTTGAGATGGGCTTCATATTAGTGCCACATGGAAAGCTGTCCCAGCTATTATTATGCATCTGGATGGCAATTCTCACCACTTTGTGAGGACAGGTAATGATTTAACTGGCTTAAACCAATCACCACTTACTCCTAAAGGCAAGGATATGGTCACTTCCCTTGAGCCAAGTACAAGAGGAGATACCCTAGCAAAAGCTCAGCTGAGAGAAAGAGAGAGAGAGAGAGAGAGAGAGAGAGAGAGAGAGAGAGAGAGAGAGAGAGAGAGAGAAATGGGTGCTGAGTGAGCAGCCAGCAGTATCTGCCACACTGTTATTGCTTCCTTACATTCCTTGTCTACTAGATAGACTCCTTCTCATCCTTCAAGACTCAACTAAAATATTACCTCTTCCAATAATCCTTTTCTGAGTCACCAAGCAGAATGGAATGCTTCATCCTCTGAGCTCCCATATTGCTGGGTTCATACCTTTCCTATAGCATTTATTACATAGCTATAATTCTGCTACCTTCAGAAAAAGTGAACCCTTGGAAGAAGGCACCATGTTCTATTAACCTTTGAGTCTAAACTTGTTGAAAGGAAGAGAAAATTGAAAGATATGGAGAAAAGTAGGAAGGAAGGAAAGAGGGAAGGAAGGAAGGAGGGGAAGGGAAGGGAAGGGAAGGGAAGGGAAGGGAAGGGAAGGGAAGGGAAGGGAAGGGAAGGGAAGGAAAGGAAAGGGAAGGGAAGGTGGACTTAACTACTCTGAGTCTCAGGATGTTCATCTACAATATAGGGATAATATTAATTCTCAGCACAGTATCTCCATTAAAGATTAAATGGGATAATATACAGAAAGCACCCAACACAGTTCCTAACTCATAGCTTCCTGTATACTTTTGGAGAACACATATTCATCTTGTACTTTTTAAATACCATCCTCCCACCCTTCACACCCATTTCCTAGCACAATACTTTGTACAAGTATAGTTGCTCAATAAATGTGTTGATAGTACTTCAATAAAAAAATACAGATTATAAACAAATTAAACAACAGGCTCTATTTGCCATGTCCTGATTTTCTTTATTAGATTGGCTAAGAGCCCTTTTTAACAACATTTCCTAAATTCTCTATTAACAGAACCCTTATTTGAGGCTTTCCTACAACCATTCAGAACACTAGTTCTGCACTCTCCACTTCGGCAACCTTTCACTAGGCACTCTTTTACTTTTCCACTCCACTCTGTTCAGTTTTCTGGGCTTCATTTCAGATCTGTCCTTCTGAGGTATGCCTTCCTCCTCCTCCTAACACTTCTTTGTTGCTAAAAATAGGTGATGTCCCTTCAGAGCAAAAACACTTGGCAAATAAGTTATCTTTTATAAGTACAGCTTTCTACTGGTCTCTGAGATTGGTGGTGGGTGGATTAAATAAAGGGAGAAGCTCATAACCATATTCTCTCCATGTATCCCTTCATTCCTCAAAGAGTTTACAAAATTTATGTAAAATAGCAATCCATGCACATGCTAAAAAATGGTGAGGCTTAGCGGAATACTAAAGAATAAATTAAACAGACAGCTCAGAAGATCACCAGAAAGCATTCTGAGGAAGCATTTGATTAAAAGGCCTACAATCAACCTAATAAACTAGGACTAGAGTTGTTGTTGGTGATCATGATTTAATAAACACACTTCTAAAGGGAAACTGGAGTATACAACCGAGCCAATTTCCTTTAGATTACAAAGAATATCTTTAAGACCTCTCTCGTCTAGGCTATCTCTTAGTGTGATACTGTCAGCTTAGGTTCTGCCTAGACTCAGTTCTTTATATGCCCTGTAAAGTTTGTAACATTAACTCCAAAAAGAGGCATCATTATATTTACCTAAAATGTTCCTCTCATACATTGGCTATTCAACTGCTTTGAAATACTTGCCTGCAAGTTCAAGTTTTCCATTAGATACAATATTTAATCTTCTTTGCATTTGTATATGTGTGAATGAATGCATTCATGTGGATGGAGCCATATCTCCATGGATGTCAAGGCATTACGTTGCTGCATACGTTTACATATTCATGTACAAATCTGTATATGTATATAATTGAAAATGAGTGCGTTTGTACCACTTTGAACTTCTGAAACTCATCTCTGGAGATGCATTGTCCTAATTTTTTTGAATAAAAGCAACTAAATTGCAGCCTAAACTAAAAATTGTTCAGAAGTCTAAATTTAAAGCTAACTAGCCCAATTTAGTACTCAATTAAGTTCTATTCTGTTTAATTTATTAGCAACTTTGTCAACTACTATCTTATGAATCTTCTATCCTTGACTCAAAAATCATTCCACCTTCTCTTTATTTTCTCGAGTTCATGCCAAGTTCCCTGCCTGCTGTTCAGTATTTTACCCACATTCTTAGGGCCATGGTTCCCATAGTCTAACCTATAGGCCTCTGGCTATCTGCCAAAAAGATTCTTTCGGTGTATATGCAGTCCAAAGAGTAAGTCAGAAAAAAGGAATATGAGGGGTAGGTATGCGTGAAGAATTAGAAGTATTCTCTAGTGAAGATGATATTGTCATAGAATCACAGAGCAAAAAAAAGAATAGATCAGCATCCCAATTATATCACTGATGGGTTGCTATCCAGCTATTAGTTTAATATCTCCAGTGTTGGGGAACTGAGAGCCATCCCAGGCACGCTTCCCATCATGTCAACTCTCTCTCATACATGGAGGTCACATCTGTTTTTCTATAGTTTCTACCATTCAAGTATTCATTAAAAGTCCATTAGAGTTGTTCATCTATGGAGGTTAACCATGGAGCCACTGACCTCTTTGAGAATCTAATGAAAATGATGGACTCTCTTCATAGAAAACACACGTGCAAAAATAATTTTTCTTAGAATTTCACTGAGTACATAATCATGTAAAAACCATCCATCTGTAGACTCCCTGGTAAAGAATTCCTTACTGTCGTTTTGTGTGGGAGAGAAATGGAGAAGAAATAAGCCATGGCTTCTTCCTTCAAGGAGCTTACTTTCTAATAGCAAATTCTTGTGACGCCTTTAATTGTAATCAAACGGTATATGGTAAAGTACTGATGATAGAGTGGAGAACAGAACATTCTGCTCTTGACTGAATAGCTAGATGCAAGTCCTTGCACATGGCCACCGTGCAGTCACCTTGCATGAAGGCCTGTGCAAGGTTCTCAGAAGCATCATCTGGCAACACGGGAGAGCAGAGGAGGGTGCTGGTCATGGTCTGATGCATGGTACTCAACAGATTTTGCTAAGTAAGTACATGATCTTAGAATAAAATGCTCCTTGAGCCTCCAAAAAGGAAGTTGAAGAGAACAATGAACATATTTGCATTAACCTTCAAACTTCCGTAGGAATAGCATTTCGGTCCACTTCACCGCTTACTCCAAAAATGTCAAAGCATTTCTAAACCCCAAACAAACCTCTACGGGACATGATCCAGATGAGCTAAGGGAAGTTAAAAAAGACATGTCCAAGGTCACCAAAGCCAAACTACAGAACAGAACCCAGAAGGTTCTCCCAGCAAATCTCAGGAAGGGAGAGCTAGTACTTCTTTTTTTAATGTAATTTAATTTGATTTTATCTTATTTTTTCTATTGCTTATCCCCTCAATACCCTCTCCCACCTCCACGCATCCCCTTGTCCCCACTCACAAACCACACACTGTTGTCCATGTCCATGAGTTCTCTTTTTTTTTTTACCACCACTCCATCAGAGCTGTCTGCCTGCTCTCTATCTATGAAACTGTCTCTATTTTGCTTGGTAGTTCAATTTGTTCATTAAATACCACATATGAGTGAAATCGTAAGTACTTTCTTTCTCTAGCTGGTTTATTTCACTTAGCATAATGTTCTCCAGGTCCATCCATGCTGTCCTGAAGGGTAAAATTTTATTCCTTTTTACGGCAGAGTAGTGTCCAATTTCTTATTAATAATAATATCTTCTAACACATTAATTGGACAGGTTTAAAAAAAAGTGTTTCATTTTCTTTGTAATCCAGATGTTACTCTGCTTTATTTGAAGGTGACCTTGATGGTTCAGTAAAGAAACCTAATCAAATAAGGTAATAGGAAAAAACTCTTAGCTGGTTCATAATCACTTCCTCTCTCTCTAAAATTCAATTTTAATACTTCTCTTTTACCTTCCACTGTACCTCCCCTCAGCACTACTAGAGTCCTAACCAGGTGAACAGCATCTGAGTTGCCCCTAATTTCATAAATATTCAAGACTATTTATTTTGGAGTAAGACAAAGGTAAGACATATATAATAACTTGTTCTGTGAAGTCTGGTGGCAGAGTAAAAATAGTCAGCAACTGAATTCAGTGACCTCAGGGTTCCCCGTTATTCAATAGCCAATGAGCAGTTACTAATACACACCGGAATGTAAGTACATGCTTACAATAGCGTTGATGAATGAACTTGACAAAGGGGGGAAACAGTCCTTATTTTTCCAATTAACATATACAGAATCAGGTGAGTTCAGAGAAACAGAACAATTCAGAGGTATGACCCTGAACAGATGGCTGCTCCCCTCATGCTCTCTCTGAAGGGGATTTGTTTCAAGGTAAATAGAAACAAATGCTTCCATGCATTGTATTCCCAAATAATAGATCTCATAAGAAGCATTTTCCAGCATGAAACCAGTTTCTTATTAACCACATTTCAAGGACAAAGACAAAAACTGGTGTATGAGCTCCTTTAAGGCCTTCATTGGCATTCCACAATTAAATTACACTTAGGAATAGACTAAATGCCATCCGAAACAGATACAAGAGATCGTAAGAGTCGTGTAACTGGAGCCGGTCCCAGTGCCCAAGGGGTGAGCCTGCTCCCGAGAACCAGAGTTACTGCAAAGAAGGACAAGCAGAGAGACTGGTGTGATGCTCGGCCACCAAGCAGCACATCTCGCCATGCTGGGATTCTCCTTGCTCACACTCTGGACCGGTCCAGGACCTGTCACAAGGGTCAGACTGCCCCGCGAAGCTAAGGGTCCCCAACTTCCCATCCCTTACTTGAATTCTGTTGCAGACATAGCTTCAGAATATTGTCACAGAGATGATGGTGTTTTCTCTCGGCAGTTACAGATGGCTGGGCAAGATGCTGGTTCCCAAACAGAATAGCTTCCCGTGGGGGCCAGAGAAGAAGAAGATTCTGGAGCCAACAAGAAATTCTAAAACGTCACAGCCTCGTCATTCCAGGGTGGAGAACCCAGGTGTTCTCTGTTCAAAGCTACTTTTCCTTAAATTAGAAGATTACTTGTGTTAAAGTGAAAGACAAAACTTTAACTTGTAGCTCACTATTGGATGAACCCACAAATCCTTGGTCCTTTCATGTGTAGAGACTGGTATCGTTAAGGTTGTGGAAGCATTTTGGCGAATTCCTCCATTAACGTGATGAAACCCTTTCAGCAAGTCGGCAGGGAGCAACTAGTTATCACTAACCGAGACACATTTGAGGGGCGTGGGAAGGAAGTGAAAAACGGGGAGGACTGTTACAGCTCCTGCCAGAAGAGCAGGACCCACTAGATCTAGTGAAGTCTCATGGTAGACGCTCAACACCTTGACAAGCTCATCTGCCCCTTTGGTCACTGACCACTGGCTGTCTCACTCCTGGAGCGAGGCAACCCCCTAGGCTATCCTTCCCCGACACCATGGGATGTTCCTCTATGCATCCTATTCCTCCGTGAAGAAATACTGTAGTCTCAAAATCAATTGGGTGGTGATTAGGAGCCATTACCTGCCTGCTGTGCTGAAAAGGATATCAGGCAATTTGGAGAAAACCTTGCGTGATGGGCTTTAAAAAGAAAAAAGTCCAGTATATCTAGGTATGGTGCCCCTTCTAAGTTGAAAAATCAAAGCTACAGTCCTTCCATAATATTGGGTTGTTATGTTTACAAGCGTGTTGTATTTTTAAAGCAAATGTCATAAGAATATGAAAGATTCATTCTTGATTTGAAGGGAGGACAAAAGAAAAGGGAGCTTTTTCAAGTGGAACAGATGGACTTAGATTCAAGGATAGAATGGATCTGTGATATTTTTCTTGCTTTGCCCTGCAGAGGGGCCTATAGCTCTGCCTTCTATAGTGTCCCCAATATCAATCTCTAGGTTCTCTGTCCTTTCAACTCAGATTTAGAATTATGGCTGTAGAATATCTATGGCACTTAAAATCCAGTCCCTGATTGACGAAATTGAGACTTAGAAAGAAATTTTAATTTCCCAAAGTTGGCTGAACCAAGATTAAAAGTTCCATTTCTTGATTCCCAGAACAGTGTTCTTTTCACTCCGCTGCCTTTTTTTTATGATCTTATTTTATTATTATTTTAATTTTTTGCTTTATATAGTATGGATTTTTTTATTTTTTATTGAGCTTATTAGGGTGACATTGGTTAATACAATTATATAGGTTTCAGGTGTACAACTCTATAATACATCATCTGTACACTGTATTATGTGTTCAGCACCCCACATCAAGTCTCCTTCCATCACCATTTATCCCCCCTTTACCCTCTCCTACCCTCCTTTCCCTCTTGTAATCTCCATACAGTCTGTTACTCCCTTTAGTTTTGAAAATTACTTTCATTTATTATTTGTCCAAACTGATAGGGAGGAAGCTTTCCAATATCTTCCTTTAATAGTTATATAACACCTACTTCCAATTTCTGGTTGTTATCTTTATGAGAGATGGGGTATTGGAAAACATGAAGAAATTCTGATAATTATGCTTTACAAAGATAAATCTATTCTACATTAAGAGCTAGAAATAGTTTATTTGAATAAATATCATAGGGTCATGAACTGCTTAGATAAATTTCATTTACAATGATCAATAATATCTTAAAAAGGAAGGTAAGGTTATTAAGTAAAATATGAATAATATATTGGTCTAGGTACTTCCCTTGGATCTTAAGGAAATGGCATGGTGTAGCAGAAAGACCACTGTCTTGAAATTCAGAAAATTAAGGTGATAATTCCGATTTCACGATTTACCAACTATGTGATCTTGGGTAAATCATTTTAACTTCTCTAAGCTTAATTTCATTATGAATGAAGTAGAAATAGAAATCTGGGTTATTTCAAATGGCTATTGAAAGGATCAAATCAAGAGATTGGAAGATGCGGCATAGGTAAATGCCTGTACTCACTGCCTCTCACAACCACATCAAAATTACAACTAAAATACAGAACCGCTAGAAAGCTAGCTGAATGGAAGTCCTACAAGTAGAGGTAAAGAAGAAAGCGCACTGAGACTGGTAGGAGGTGCAGAGGCGCCAAACAAGCTAGTCTGGCACCCACATGTGCCGCTTTTTTAATCTGGAGGGAGATCATTTCTGTGGAGGCTGCCCAGAGGAGAAAGGGGTCCCACCCCCACACCAGACCCTAAACCCAGGATCCCAGAGCTGGGAAAAGAAGTCCCTATAGGCAGTAAGAACTACACACTGTAAAAGCCAGTGCCGAACGGGGCTCAGATACAGAGGCTACTGGAGACCCAACTATTCCTCTTAAAAGGCCAGCACCATGAACTGAACTTACAAGCTCCCCCTTCCTCTGAGCTCTAGCACCAGGGCAAGGCTCTGGGAGACACAGAAAGAGATTAAACAAAGATCTTATATGCATACTAGAGGCCCAGTGCACGAAATTTGTGCATAGGTACAGTTCTTAGACCTGGCTGGTGATCAGGGCCAATCAAGTTCCCCACCTCTTGGCATCCCCACTGCCTCCTTCCCTCACTCCCTTAGCACCCTGCCGCTGCCACTGGTCACCTGTCATGTTCCTCACCAGCCCCTGCACCACCCCTGGGAGTTTGAGCACATCATAGCAAGTGATCAAACTCCCAGTCTCCTGGTCCAATTCCTGAGGAGACAATTTACATATTAGCCTTTTATTATATAGGATTATTATATAGGATATGCATTCCCTATGGACACAGACAATAAGGTGGTGAAGGCCTGGGCAGGGCTGGAACTGGATGGATGGGGGCAATGGGAGTGAGAAGGTGGGGGAGAGGGACATCTGTAATACTCTCAACAATAAAGACTGAAACAAAAAAAAAAAACTCAGTATCAAATCAAACACTATTGAGAGATTGCTATAATTCAAAGATCAGGGCCTATAAGTAGCCTGATGGCCAGGAATCATCTAATATAATAAAAGAGTAATATGCAAATTGACCATTACCCAAGACACCTAAGCCACGCCCACCAGCCAAGCCACGCCTCCCAGCCAACCAGAGCGGCTGTATGCAAATTAGCCCAGCCAAGATGGAGGACGGCAACCATGGAGCTAGAGCAAACCAGAGGCTTCTGTTGCAACTGCCTGCCTAGGCTGGCTGAGCCTCTGCTCATGGCCACGCCCACCAGCCAATCAGAGCAGCTGTATGCAAATTAGCCCAGCCAAGATGGAGGACGGCAACCATGGAGCTAGAGCAAACCAGAGG
>PVJC01052150.1:0-11233 GCA_004026665.1 Murina feae
CCTGCCTGCATGCCTGATCCTCCCAACTGCCCTCTCCTGCCAGCCTGGTCACCCCTATTAACTTTCTTTTGTAATCTTATCCCCTTCACGCACAATTATATTTTACTTCCTTATTGGCTTCTTCCTCTCACACAATTTTTCTCCTTTATGTAACACTTTTCCTACTGACTCATCTATAAACTTTTTTTCCTCCTTATTTCCTACTTCTGTTCTATCATCTTTCTTCCCATTTTTCTATTACCCTCCTTCCCTTCCCACATTCCTTCTTTCCTTTATCTTTACCCCTGCCCACCCTCCCCTTTTCCTTCCTTCCCACCTTAATTCTTTTCTTCACTTCCTCCCTCTGACCTGCTTTGCTCCCTCCCCATTCCTTCCTTCTTCCCATGTTCCTTTTAACCTCTACCAACTCCCCCTTTATAACGTTTCTTCCCTCTCTCTTTTTCTCTCATCCTACCTTTGCCATACATTCTTCTCTACTTGCTTCCACTGTTTTAATACCTATCTATCTACCTGCCTAATTATCCACTACCATTTATCTTTTTTTCTTTTCTGACTTCTACTTTTAAAATCTGTCCCCAGTACACAACTATACTTGGTTTTCATTATAGGCCCTACAGTTCACTCATACAGCCTCTTTTTTAAACTCTGCTTTCCACTAACTCTTTTATAAAGTTCTTCCCTCCATCCTGTTCCACCCTTCCCCCACCTGGTTACTTCCCCCCAAACTCTTCGGGGCTGCTGCTCCCTCCACCCCACTCCCTGCCCATCTCTCCATTTCCTGGCTCCTGCGGGTTCACCCCAGCTCTAAAGGGAGACGGGGCCTCTCACAGGAGACCCCTGCCCCTGTGGCAGAGAAAATGGAGCCAGCAAGAGAGTGGGCCCAGGAGGCGGTGTGTGTGTGAGAGAGAGGGAGCAGCCCTCCTTCCCTCATTAAAGCTTCCATGGGGAACGGGCATTAACCCCCAGCTCAGGGCTCAGCCCCAGCTAGGTGGCAGCTGCCCATGCAGCCTTGGCACTGCAGCTGCAAAGCAGGAGCACCTCTACCTCTGGACCATCCACCCCTCCATTCAAGTACCCACCAATGGCACAGCTTCTGTCTCCCCTGGACCACAGTGTGGGCTCACTTCTCCTGCCTGCGGCTGCAGCCTGGATCCAGGGGCAGACGGAAGCTTAGCTGTCTGCCCCGCGATCCAGGCCACAGCCTCAGGCTGGCTTCCTCCTCCCGCCCTGCAGCTGTGGCCTGGATTGCAGGGCAGACGGAAGCTTAGCTGTCTGCCCTCTGATCCATGCCGCAGCCGCAAGCTGGAGAAAGAGGTCTTCGGTCTGCCCTGCTGGGCCACTGTGCGCGGCTTCTCCCAGGACTGCGGCCTCTGCCATTTTGTGGATCTTGGCTGGGCTAATTTTCATACAGTCACTCTGATTGGCTGGTGGGCATGGCTTAGGCATCCCAAAGAAACAGTCAATTTCAATATTACGCTTTTATTAGAGTAGATGCACAGTTGTGCACCTCCACCGTCCATCTGCACAATCCATTCACCATTCTTCAGAGTAAAGTGAAAAACCTGATTAGGTCTGGTTCCTACTTAACAGCTTTTCATGTATTTTCATTGCCCTCAAGAATATATCCAAATAACCATAGTTTAATCATTTGCATCTACACATGAATTGGAAATCATCTCAATGCCCATTATTCCTCTCTATCCCAAATCTTATTATTCCCATACAATATAGCAGAATTATATTTTACAGACTAAAATCATGCATAATATAATTGTCCTTGAAAATCTCCCAGGAAGGAGCCATATTAAAGTCTGATACATTGTATAGATCTAAGGGGTTCAGCTTCTCCTCCATCTTTTCAATGGTTGAAACTGAGAGAGGAAGTCGGTGTTCTGTTTCCCACCCTTCATTGATTTCAGAGAGGAAGGGAGAAAGAGAGAGAGAGGAGAGAGAGAGAGAGAGAGAGAGAGAGAGAGAGAGAGAGAGAGAGAGAAAGAGAGAGAGAGAGAAACATCAGTGATGAGAGAGAATCATTGTCATTGATCGGCTGCCTTCAGCATGCCTCACACTGGGGATCAAGCCCACAACCTGGGCATATGCCTTGACCAGGAATCAAACTGTGACCTCCTGGTTCATAAGTCAATGCTCAACTACTGAGCCATACGCTGAATTCACCAGCATTTTAAAAAAAATATTACCATTCTTGATGCAGCAAAACTATTTAAAATAACATTAAAGCAGACAAAATTCATCTTCACTATCTCAGACAGTGCATGCTTCTTTGTGTCTCTAATGCCTCTGCCTTCAATATCAGTCAAAACCACTCACCTACCTTTCTGCATGATTTTCACAGTCTCTCCATTAAACTAACTTCTGTCTCGCCTCCTGCAGCCCCAAAAATCTTTCTAAAACACAAGTCTGCTCAATTTTCTGTTAAAAATCCTGTGATCCACTCCTTATTGCCAAGTACATGATAATTTTCACATTCCTGATCATGGCATACAAATCTGGTCAACTCAACTACTTACTACATGCACTTTCTATGCGCATGCTGACACCAAAAAGTCTATAGTGAAGCAGGGGATTTCCCAGGGGTAAGGACGGCAGAGCCCCTAGCGCTAGGACGCTTGCATGCACGACTCCGGAGACCAGGTTCTAGGACGCAGATCTAATTTTATTGAGGAAATGCAGCGGTATTTATAGTGGAGGTGGCCAATCATGGAACACCATCTTAGGGAGCCAATGCAAGGTCAGGGTACTGTGTACATGGCTGTAGGAGGGGCTCAGGTGGGCGTTGCCATCCTCCTGGTGTGCCAGAAAGATCTGAACTGCTGGAGTGCGCTCACAGCATTGCATCAGCCACTGCACCGAGACAAAACCTCCTGTGCTCTACCTACATCTCCCCCTTCCTTTTTTTATTAGCATCCGTTGGATGTGTATTATCATGACTGTTGTGCCTTTATTGGGGCTATCATGGTGAACATACAGCAGAAGAGGAAGAATGCTATACCAGCTAGGGTAGCCCAAATGAATAGGTTAGCGGGGTTTAGCCAAGTGAGGTGGCTGAAACCCAAAGTAAGATACATTTTTGCAGTGGTGCAATCAAAAGAGCTCTCATTGCTTATGAGAAAAAGGAAAGAGAGCCTAAAGCAGGGATGAAAGAAATGCTGGGTGGACTTACTGGTCTGTTTAATAACATTGCCCTCCCAGCTGCCCTCTGAAGTGTTAAGAGTAGTTGACCATTTTAACACCTGGTGGTTGAAAGGATCACAGAATAAGGTTCCATTCCAAGAAACCTCACTGTGTCTGGCCCTATTGCAGGGGAGCCCCACCAAACAGTTAGAGGCTCGGGCAACAGGGAATTGGAGACTGTCTGTCCCCACAGGCATTAAGACCCCAGGGTGTTGCACCATGGTCCATAGAGTCTATCTGTGTGCTCTTGTACTGTTGGCAGTGATGATAGCACACATTAACAAGAATAGAGTCTCTGCTGAAGGATTCTCCTCCGGTGCCGTTCGTGCCTCCTGCTCCTGTAGTGCCTTGATATCGCCCCTCTGCCTCGGGGACGTCTCCTCCAGCGGTGCCGTGTCTCCTCTTCAAGTGAGACCTCCTCCATTTCCGCCATTGGTGGGGTGACTGGTCTCTGACTCATCTCTTAAGGCGTGTGGCTTGCTGTCTCTCGCTAGAATCCAGAGAGGGTGTCTCTGACCTTCTAGGAAGATATAAGCAAAACCTCTCCCCTGGGTTGAATAGGGGGTTTAGGGCTGTTGATATAGACAGACTGTTTCTAACCTAATTAATCTGGCCACAGAGCTCTTGTAATTTGTGCAAGATGAGTGAGTAAGGGATGGCTACTTGAGGAGCTATAGGGGTTAATTGTTACTGGAAAGGCTTGAGGGGGTTTTTCTTAGTTCTGAGGGTAGAGAAGATTATAGCTTTCGCAGTATGTACTGCATAAGCACTATTGAAAAAGATACTAACTGGATTGTCCTAACAGTATAGAAGTGCGTATATCACCACTCGTAACTCGCCAACTTGTACTGAGCCTGAGTACTGGTATTTTAAGTAGGGTTATTGGTTGTAGAATCGTCTTCCCCTCCCCCAAAGGCGCAGACTCGGCAGTAGACTGTTTAGTTTCGTTTTCATCTGAATGATTTTTAAAAAACAAGTCCCATGGATCAGGAGGTGCAGAGGGCTCTGGAGGGGAGTACAGGGGAAAGGGACCTGCCTCCACTGAGGCCACAAGGGCCGCAGGTACCGGCAGAGATCGTTCAGGGGGGACTCCAGAGAGACATGAGAGGAGGGCCAAAATGGTGGGCATTAGAGAAAGCCGAAATGTTTTTCGTGAACCTCCGCAGACATTACACACTTGAGTACTTTCTCCCAGGTGCCTGGGTCTCATACGGAGGCTTCTAACAAACAGGGATTAAGGTGTAAGAGGTACTCCTACAGCATCTGAAGTTCCTTTTCTGAAACTTTAACTTGCCTACTCTGCAAATGGCATGGAGAGCTCGTGCCTGAAGGGCACATGCTTCGGGGGGAATATTGCCCATATTGCAGAAGGTCACTCACCGGTCAGACATTCTGGGTGCCCCACGTTCAAGGTGCCATATGAAGCAGGGGATTTCCCAGGGGTGAGGACGGTGGAGCCCCTAGTGCTAGGATGCTTGCATGCACGACTCCGGAGACCAGGTTCTGGGATGCAGGTCTAATTTTATTGAGGAAATGCAGTGGTATTTATAGTGGAGGTGGCCAATCATGGAACACCATCTTAGGGAGCCAATGAAGGGTCAAGGTACTGTGTACGTGGCTGTAAGAGGGGCTTAGGCGGGCGTTGCCATCCTCCTGGTGTGCCAGAAAGATCTGAATTGCTGGAGTGCGCTCACAGCATTGAATCAGCCACTGCACCAAGACAAAACCTCCTGTGCTCTACCTACATATAGAATCCAGAGAAGTGACATTGATGAATAAAGTAGAAACATACAGACACTGTGGGAAAATGGGAAACCAGAGAATCCATCTAGAACTGCACGGTGTGGCCACCTCTTTTTTTTTAATCGAACTTACATTTTCAGGTGAAATCACATCCTATATAATAAAAGCCTAATATGCTGAGTGTCTGGTCAACCATTCAACCAAAGCATAATATGCTAACATGCTAAGGCTTCTCAACCATTCACTATGATGTGTACTGACAACCAGGGATAGATAGTTGATGGGTCGACCAGTTGCTATGATGTACACTGACCACCAAGTGGCAGATGCTCCAACTGGTAGGTTAGCTCACTGCTGGGGTCCATCTGATTGGGACTGAGCAAGACAGGCCGGACATGCCCTGGAGCCCTCCTGAGGTCCTCCCCAGCTGGCCAACCTCGCACATTCCTCCCTGGCCCCCATCGTGCACCGGAGGGGTCCCTCAGCCTGACCTGTGCCCTCTTGCAATTCAAGTCCCCTCAGGGGATGTCAGAGAGCCAGTTTCAGCCTGATCCTACAGGCCAGACCAAGGGACACCACTGGTGCACACATTTGTGCACTGTGCCTCTAGTAGTTTTATAAAGTAAAATCTAATTTACTTTTTGAAACTTACTGGGAAGTTGAAATTTACATATTCAGGTCATTTCTAAGATACATTTCACTCATCTGTAACTGCCCCACATTTTAGTATAAAGTTTTTCCTTTGCCTGGGAGTTTAGTTCAAATATTTACAGAACTTCAACATGTTGAAATCACATCCTGCCTACCACCCTTTGCTCTATGGCCTTGGGACACTCACCCATTCCTTACAGTATAGTTATCATTTGTCAAGCACTCTCCATGTTCCCAGTACAGGGCTCAGCATTTTATCAATGTGTTTACTTCTCACAGCACTGTGAGTTACATATATTTATTTTATTTTACAGATGGGGAAAAAGAGACATGTAGAGATTAATTAACTTGTCTAGTATAATTTCCAATGCTGAGAGAAAGAATTGCCATATCTTTAATTCTGTCTTATCCCAAAGACCAAATATTAAAAATTGTAATCTTCATTACATTGCCACCTCTTTTTATTGTTATCTCCCCCAACCCACCACCACCTAAAACAGGATCTCCTTGAGAGTCAAAACTGAGCAATGTGTACAAATGTCTCTGATTCTTCACCACAAAGACTGGAGACCAATTCTCCACCGGTTCACCCATCTGTTCATTCAGCACTTTCTGAGCACCAACTACTCAAGCTGATATAACTCTGATCTGGGGTCTCGCTGAGGCTTGGCTTGTGGATATCACTGTGTTGGGTGGTTTGGAGAGTCAGAAAGGAGGAGGAATGTGGGCCTGGACTTCAGGTTAGTACAATGCCCGGCTTAAAGTTCTCTGCCTCAAGAGTTGGATCTACTCAATTTGGATGCCAGCTCTGTCCTTTACCTATTATGAACCTTGGAGCAAACTACTTATTTGGGCCTCGGTTTCCTCATCTGTACTGACTGTTGTTAACTCACTGGCTTTTTTGAGAATTGAGTTCATGTAAATATATTCCTTAGACTCTGAATAATTATAAGCATTAGTTAGTAGTTTGATGATTCATTTTATGTCTCCACATGGCTAGGCTATGGTGGCCAGGTGTTTGGTCAGGTGCCAGTCTAGATGTTGCTGTGAGGATATTTTAAATACATAATTAACATTTAAATCAGCAGACTTTGAGTATGCAGATTAACCTCCATAATATGGGTGGGCATTATCCAATCAGTTGAAGGCTTTATGAGCAAAGACTTCTGGGGTGGGGAGAAAAAGAAATTCTCCTTAAAGCTGAAAGATTTGTGATTCAAGACAGCAACATTAACTCTCACCTGAGAATCCAGATCTGCTCTACGAATTTCAGACTTGGTAGTTCCCACATTACTTGAGCCAATTCCTTCAAATCTCTCTCTCTCTCTCTCTCTCTCTCTCTCTCTCTCTCTCTCTCTCTCTCTCTCTCTCTCCCATCATGTCTATTGCAGGGGTCTATCTATTATCTCTCATCTATCTAGCTAATCTCCTATTGGTTCTATTTCTCTGGAGAATGCTGACTAATACAGTTAGTGTTCCATTAAGAAGATTAAAAGTAAAATATCTTAGTAGTTTGCCCTTGATTCTTGATAATCAAATTAGTGGGGTGTTTCTAGCATCCTAATAATTAAAAAGTAAATCTTTTCCCAAATAGAACACAAGCAAAGATATAAAGTAACAGTATTAAAAATTGTAATCTTCATCAGCTTATTTCAAAGTAGATTTTTATAACTTAAAAAGTAGATTTTTTTATGGTTGAAATTCTTCTATTTTTCCCCCTTTGTTTCTAAAGAGATAGATCTGCTAGGTTAGGAGTTGAGGGGAGTGTCCAAAGGGCCTTTACAAATGGCAAAGACTTAACCAAAATTTTACACTTAACAAAAATCTCACACTAAGGCCCAGCAAGGATGGCTCAGTGTTAAGCACTGACCTATGAACCAAGAGGTCACAGTTTGATTCCTAGTTAGGGCACATGCCCAGGATATAGGCTTGATCCCAAGTGTGGGATGTGTGGGAGGCAGCTGATTAATGATTCTCTCTCATCATTGATATTTCTCTCTCTCTCTCTCTCTCTCTCTCTCTCTCTCTCTATATATATATATATATATATATATATATATATATATATATATATATATACTTTTAAATCTTACACTAAGGATTTTTCCCCTTGACCCTCTGAAGAGCATCACTGATCTGCACAGAAAATAATTTGGTACCATATCTCCATCCTTCCTATGTTCTTGATCCACCCCATTTCAGAAAGAGCCTTAAATCCTAGCCATGGAAACTACACAGGACTTGAAGGGGACACCTGTTTAGGACCTGGATAAGGGGCCTGGAAATATCATCTAAATCCCCTATCCCTCTCATTGATGCCTTTTATGTTTGTAACACAAAATTGTACCTCCTTGTTAGAAACGCTGCATGTTCTGTCACCGTGAATTAACTATGACGTTCTGTGGGACTGTAATAGAATCAAGGCAAGGAAGAGTCTTTCTGAACCAATGGGAGGATTGTTGGTAAATGGCAGGGTTGGAAAGCTAAATGTACCTGTTTTGCTTGAAACAATAACTCGCATTCCATGTGCTTGCAAGCTAACTACTGTTCTAAGTTATGTACAGGTACCAACTTGCTTAATGACCACAATACTATGAAGTAGAGTTTTACTCACCTGAAATAGGAACAGTCAAAGGCACAAGGGCATTGTATAAATCTTGCAAAGTTATTCTACTAGCAAGTGATAGGACCAGGTTTCAAAATGTTTGTACTTGTAACTACTTATACCTCATTCCCCTCTCAAAATGTCCAAAGAATCAAAGGACTGTTCAAGTAGTTATGACCAATGGTTTTGAGTATTAGTAACCCTCACATTAGGAACCCTAAAATCCATGTTAAAGTTTCACGTTTGCACTTTCATCTCTCTCTCAAGCCCTAAATAATTACATGGCAGATTGCAGGCTGTTTACTAGGAAATGTGCTGGTCCATTCTGCTTTTAACACCTGAGAAGCCCTGAAAAGTCAGTGTTAGCATGCATTGTCACTAAGGGAAAAATTGACATCCCAAAAACTTTCTTCCTATGTAACCATACCTGAGAATCTGCCGAGCTGGCTCTTGGGCTTGGGCTTCTTTGTCCAGACTCTCTTCTAGCACCCTGAGTCTCACCTTTGGGTGTCTCGTCTAGTTTTTCCTGGTTCTCAGGATCATAGCTGAGCCCAAGCATCAGTCACATGTGGACACAGGGTACGCCAGTGGCAATGTGCTGTTCTCACCCAGACTTTCCTCCCTCACATCATCTGGGTCCTCCTAGTGTAGAATCGTAGTGGGCAGCAGCAGACATTGAGAAGCGACTGGAAGGAGAAGAAGGATAGTCACAGTGTGGACCATCTCACCACTGCCTGGAGGAAGAAACACATGATACAGTTGGCTAAACCCTAAGGGCCAGTGGTTCTTCATCGATTTGGTTCACCTAAGGACCTAATGCAGGGCAGCACTTAAAAGCATGGACACCAGGATCAATGGGGGCAGTTTGGAATCCCAGGGATGCCAATTGCCAAATATGACCCTGGGTACATGATCTGACTTCTTGGAGTCCCTGTCATCTTCACACAGGAGACGGTGCATATAAAACTTGTAGCTCAACCCTGGGTGAGGACAGCAGGTTACTCAAAAGTGTCAGCTGTTAATACTTAGAGTCATAAAGCTTTAGACTCAAGTGTCCTTTTAGAAGTCAATTTCTAATTTTATTAATAGGGAAACTGAGAATGAGAAAGGAAGTAATTTGTCTGAGGGTGCATAGCAGATTTTCCTATTTCACAGGCCACTGTACTCCACTGTACTACAGTCAGCCTTTCTAGAAACTTCTTGGTCACAGAGCTACCTCTATTTTTATGCTCCCTATATGAAAAGCCAATGTTTGTAAGTTGTTTTCCTCATCAGTTGATAGATTTATGCTGAGCCATTCTCTCACCTACCAGTTCTTAGGAAAACACAGAAAACTAGACAGGATTAGGGATGCCAGAGATGGGCATGGGTCACAGCAGGGTAAACAGCATCCACCGCAGCCTCACAAACATGGCTGTGGGCAATGAAGTAATCAGCCTCGGAGAGACCTGGAGTAAAAAAAAACAAAAACACAGGGCCATACTGACCACAGAATTCATCCCTCCAAATCCCTGCCAACCATTGATTGTTAGAAACAGGTCCTCGTGTAGATTAAAAGTACACAAGTACATTTATTAAACTCAACTATTGTCTTCATTCACCCAATCTGAACAAGAGAAAATGTTTTTAAAATATTTTTTAATTCTGAATTGATTGGAACAACAGCAACAACAAAATTATATGATTCACATGGTAGGGCTCTAGCCAGACTGCAAATTCCAAGGACCTCCTCTGAGCTCAGTAATCTTGGGGAATAAGTAAATCAAACGTTACTGATACTTTTTCATTCATACACACACAGATGGCCACTGGGCATCCAATGAGGGACCTTAAAAGAATTACTGACCTCAGGCGACTCCTGCTAGATGCCCTGCAGAGCTGACTTAGAGCCTGCCTTGGATTCTGGGGAGGCTTTCAGAAGGACGGCGCTCACTTGTTTTAATCTTTCTTAGCTCTCATTAAGTCTCTTCATTCAGCTCATGTGTTTCCCCTCTTCGTTGCTAATCCCCAAATCTCTCTGCAGACCTTTCCTTTGGACTTAAAACTTCAAAAGTTATCTGTAGATAGACAGGTGAAGTGGAGGTGTGGGGTTTGCGTTTTTGTTTTTCCACTTTTATTTATAGACTTTTTAACATATTTTTATTGATTTCAGAGAGGAAGGGAGAAAGAGAGATAGAAACATCAATGATGAGAGAAAATCATTGATTGGCTGCCTTCTGTACACCCTTTACTGGGGACTGAGCCTGCAACCCAGGCATGTGCCCTGACTGGGAATCGAACCGTGACCTCCTGGGTCATAGATGGATGCTCAACCACTGAACCATGCGGCCAGACTATTTATAGACTTTTTAATACCTTTTTAAGGGCAGTCTTAGGCTCACAGCCAATTGAGAAGAAGGTACAGGGATTCCTATGTAGTCTGGGCCCCCACGCGTGCATAGCCTCCCTCATTATCAACATCCCCCAAGTGGTAGAGTTTTTTCCTTTTCCTTATTCACACTCTGAACTTCTTTACTACTCCCTCCTTGTCACAAACTGGCGGCTCCCACCATTTACAATGGGGCATATCTTGTTTTCTCCTTCCATGTTTATGTCTGCCTCCAAGGTGCTCCTGTTTTTCATAAAACCATAGAAGCGTCTCTCCCACCACACTCACACCACACACAAAAAATCAGTTGGGAAAACATTTTAATTATTCCAAACCACAACACCACTTAACTACAGAGAAGGGAGTTTTAGAGATCCCTTGAGAAACAAAAGGCTCACCTAAAGCCTAAGGGGGTGGCCCTAGCCAGTCACTGCAAACCCTAAGCCAGAAGCCAGACTCCAGACCTCCCAGCTCAGTCCTCTTTCTCCTGGGGAGACACTTTTTAGATGCTCTTGCCTTCAATGAATAACATCTGATAATTCAGTAATGAAACACCTATGGAGGTGTGCATGGTGGGGGAGGGGGCATTGTCCTGGTCCCTCCTATAATGAATTGCTGCTCTAAGACAAACTGCCGGGTGTGTGCGTGTGTGTGTGTGTGTGTGTGTGTGTGTG
>PVJC01052151.1:0-11248 GCA_004026665.1 Murina feae
TAGGTTCTTGCTGTTCATTATTTTGAATATTTCTTTCCACTACCTTCTGGCCTGCAAAGTTTCTGTTGAGAAATCAGCTGACAGTTGTATGGGTTCCCCCTTGTAGGTAACTGACTGCTTTTCTCTTGCTGCTTTTAAGATTCTCTCCTTGTCTTTTGCCCTTGGCATTTTAATTATGATGTGTCTTGCTGTGGTCCTCCTTGGATTCCTTTTGTTTGGGATTCTCTGTGCTTCCTGAATTTGCAAGTCCATTTCTTTCACCAGGTGAGTGAAGTTTTCTGTCATTATTTCTTCAAATTTGTTTTCAATATCTTGCTCTATCTCTTCTTCTGGCACCCCTATAAATCTGATGTTGATATGCTTGAAGTTGTCCCAGAGACTCCTTACACTGTCTTCATATTTTTGGATTCTTTTTTCTTTTGGCTTTTCTGGCTGTGTGTTTTTTGCTTTTTCATATTTCATACCTTTTACTTGATTCTTGCAATCCTCTAGTCTGCTGTTGGATCTCTGTATATTATTCTTTATTTTAGTCAGTGTATGCTTAATTTCTAGCTGGTCCTTTTTCATGTTATTGAGGGTCTCACTAAATTTATCGGCTGTCTCTAGCTTATTCTTGAAAAACCTTATAATCGTGATTTTGAACTCTATATCCAGTCATTTGCTTTCCTCCATTTATCTCATTTGTGATCTCTTTCTTTGTCTCTGCATTTTGGCTGCTTCCCTGCATTGACAGAGTGGCTTTAATCAGCTGTGTCTATGGTAGGAAAACTTCTATGCTGTAGACACCCTTATGGGGCAAGACTTGTTTCAGTGGGTCTTTGGTACCCACTAAGTCTGACCCCTGAGTGTGTCCCTTATGAGTCTGAGGAGTTGTAGACTGGGTGGTCCCACTCTGACCACTGGGTACACAGTCTTTGGAACTCCAAGGAGGTGCTATTTTAGCTTCTGCCTGAGATTTCCTCACCTTTTATATGCAAAAGCCTCTGCATGCAGTGGTGTGTGGGGCAGAGTTTTGGGGAATCTACAGGGCAGAGCAACCAGCTATGGCCGATTCTCAGCCCTGCCCTAAGAGGCACCAGGTCTCAAGCTGCTCTGGATTTCCTCTCACTACCAGATGGTGCCAGACAGTGTCAGATGATGCCAGACAGTCCTGCTCCTCTGTGTATAGTTCTGAGTCCCCAGAAACTTGCCTGGAACTAGAGCTCCTTTCCGCGAGCTCCTTCACGTGCACCTCTGTACCTTTGCACTTTATTTCCATGCTTCCTCTGAGTCTCAGTCTCTTTCTAGTTGTGGAATTTCCACTCAGCCAGCCTTCCTGTGGGTCTGGGTGGTGTCTGTTTTTTCTTTTCATTGTGATTTTGAAATGGTTGTGTGCAGCAGCAATTCTGATATTCACCTATGCTGCCATCTTGGTTTCTCTCTAGAATCCTTCCTTCTTAAAAAGCGTGGCCAATAAAGTAAAATGTCCCTCAAGCTGAAATATTTATTTAACATCAACTCATCTAGGAGGTAATCATGTGTAAGCAAGGATTGTCACTCTTTTCTAGGTAAGAGGAAATTGACATTTTAAGAAGCTAAAATATTAAACAAAAGATAGGTTTTATTTTGCATGTACAGAAATCTATTGACTTCTTATTGATTAGGCTTAGAAGAATAACAAACTATAGTAGGCACTTCAGAAATATTTTAGTATTAATTAATTAATTAATTAATTAACTTTTCAGATTTAGATATTCTATTTGCCACATCAAAAAGGCATTTAAGTTTCTCATGTACTTATTTTCAGTGTCACTTCTGAGGTCAAGACATACTAGTTTGTTTTATGAGGCTCAAAGTGTGCTGGATATAGAGGAGAAAAGCAAATTATCATGATTTAAAATAATAAGTATGGCTGGGGGGTACAGGGCAAAGGAGATAAACAAGAAAAAGGGAGATCTCTGTAATACTTTCAACAATAAAGATAAATTTTAAAACAATTAAAAAATTAAGTATGATGCATGATATGGTAATTACATTTGAATGGATCAATGTCATTGCATAATATCAAATGCACATAAAATGTCTTTTTTTAGATAAATCATTAAGGTTTATTTTCCATATGTTTTTATTGATTTTAGAGAGAGAGGAAGGAAGAGAGACAAAGATAGAAATGTTGATGAGGGAGAAACATGCATCAGCTGCCTCATGCACATCCTCTACTGGGGAAGAAGCCTGCAGCCCCAGCATGTACCCTGACTGGAAATTAAACCAGAGTCCTCTGGGTGCATGGTTGGACCCTTGAACAGGCTAAACATAATGATGCCTGCCCATTTTTGTAAACAATAATGAATTTTAGAGATTTTGTGATGATCACAGTGGAGAAGAATGTTAAGACAATTCATTTAAATACCTAGATTTGGTGATGTTCCTTATTACTTTCATATTTCTGCCTGCTTGCTAGGTACATACATTCATTTAGTGAGAAAAAAATCTCAATGATTTTATTTTATTACCTTGTAGAGCATTAATCAGTTTTGTTTCTAATCTAGCAAATTTACTCCAAAATGTCTTTATTAATTGCTTACAAATACTTCACACTTTAAATGTTTTTTAATGCTCTCTGAACCAATTTTAATATTTGACTGGTTTCCTCACTAATTAGTTGAATAAACTCTTTGACATGTATTCATTATATATTTATGTAAGAGTCATAACAAAAAAAAAACACATGAATATTTGCTCCTGTTCTCTCTACAGTAAGATTAATAAGGTTATTTAGCTATTCCAGTGTTTTTAATTACTGATATTTAAAAAGTTGAGCTTTCCATTTAAAAATAATATCTTATCATACTATTTTAACCAAATTTTTGTTTCAGAGTACTTTGGATGATTCACCTTGAAAAAAAAATCAGAATTCAGTATAAAACATGTATACTCAACTTGAATTTTGGTTGAAGGCAGTAGTATAAGAAGATATAATTGAAACACAAAACAAAACAGATTGTACTGAGGTTTTCTATTTATTAGATAATTTCTATGTATTATATTGCTTCTTCTATTCTCACAACCTTGTATGATTGGATTCCATGTATCCATACTTTCTTCAAGGTGATTTTCTCTATCCTAATATTCATCACACACTATTATAATTAATTTTAAGATTCTATCATTCCTGCTGAATTAAACACATCATGAGGGGAAGGAACTTTATGTTTCTTGTTCATGTTTGAATTCCAAAATAAAGAATTGAGTATAAAAATCTACTTTTATACAATAAATGCTTATTTAATAACCATATGTGTAGCTAGATAAATAAACACTAAAATTTGTGTATAGATTAAAGCTGTAAAATATGTGTGTTTAGATCAATCCTAAGAGTGGTCTAACATATTTTTTTAATATTACTTATTGATTTTGGAGGGAAAGAAAAGGAGATAAACAATGATTTGTTATTCCACTTACTCATGCATTTTTTGGTTGATTCTTCTATCTGCTCGACTATGGATCAAACCAACAGCGTTGGCATGTCAGGATGATGCTCTAATCAATTGAGCTACCTAGCCAGGGCTTATATAATATTACTAGAGGCCTAGTGCACAAAATTTATGCACGGGAGTGTGTGTGTCCCTCAGCCCAGCCTGCACCCTCTCCAATCTGGGACCCCTCAAGGGATGTCCAACTGCATGTTTAGGTCCTGATCCCACTAGGATCCATCTTACAACCCAGGACTGTAGGCTCCCAACCACTTGCTTGCCTGACTGCCTGCCTGATTGCCCCTAACCACGCCCCTGCCAGCCTGATAGATTCCTAAGTGCTCCTCTGCTGGCCCAACAGCCCTAACTGCCCTCCCCTGCTAGCCTAATCGTCCTAACTGTCCTCCCTTACTGGCCTGGTTGCCCCCAACTGCCCTCCTGTGCTGGCCCAATCACCCCCAACTGCCTTCCCTTGCAGGCCAGGTCCCTCCCAACTGCCCTCCCCTGCTGGCCTGATAGCCCACAACTGCCCTCCCCTGCTGGCCTTCTTGTAGTGGCCATCTTTGACCACATGGGGCGGCCATCTTGTGTGTTGGAGTGATGGTCAATTTGCATATTATTCTTTTATTAGATAAGATTGTATGAATATGTACAGTTTCTGAGAGTTATAAAACATGAAATTATGTTTTTCTTCCTATTATTGTTTTCTATAATGCTTCCCTATTTATCCAGCATAGTTGCCATTAGGCACCTATCATCCAATGCCCATAGAAGGTTTATGCCATGGGAAGAATAAAAGCTTTATTACCTAAAAGTCCTGGATTTAAATCCTGTTCCATCTACATTCTCCATTAGATCATTCTACAGCACTTGGTCTTAACTTACTCCTCATAAGTGTAAGTATAAAATTATCTTTCTTGAAATATTATAGTGAAAAAAAGTGAGATTATTTGCATATAAGTACTTAATATAGTGACTGGCATATCAGTTATCGCCAAATAATAATGCTCTTCTCTATTTATAGTTTCCCCTTGATAACTCACAACCAGTGGTCATGGGATCTCTTTAGAAACACAGCATAGCTTGCTTCCATTTATCTTTCAATTTCAGACAGATTTAAAAACTTCAAATCTTAATTCAAAACAAAGGAAGTGGAAATACTAAATTCAAAGGCTGTCTCATGGACCAGTAACATCAGCATTATCTGAAAATTTATTAGAAATATAATATTCCTCTCCACCTCAGATCTACTGAATCAAAAGTTGCATTTTTACAAGCTCTTCAGGTGATTCATAAGTACATTAAATTTTAAGCAGCTTAAACTAAATTATTCTAAGCCATGTTTCTGCTCTAAGTTCTGAAAATATAAAAACATTTTAAAAATAATATCCATGCTATTATATTAGCAACAGTTAACACTTTAAACTTTTTCGTTATATACTATTATAGTTATCAATTGCTAAGTTGCTAATTGCTAGAACGCTTGGTGTAATGAAGCTACAACTATTTTATTCTGTTGGTGAAGAATTCAGGCAAGGGACAGCAAGGATGCTTAGTATCTGCTCCATAATATTTGGATGTTACAAATTGGGGTTACCATCCAGGTCTTCAGTTTTTCTCGTCAACACAGAAAATATATTGAGGTCTATGAAAATGAAAGTAAAGCAAAGTGGGATTTCTTGAAGATACACTTCAAGTGAGGAGTGAGCTAGTCGAGAAAGACAAGGGCCCAGAACTCGTGTTATATGGTTTAAATGAGGGTTCTTCTGGGTGGAGACTTTCATTTGCATTCAGGGATGATTGACAGAAAAAGGTTATCTATATATATAAAGGCTAATATGCTAAGTTTCAACCATTCAACTAGTCGCTATGATGCACACTGACCATTAGGGGGCAGACACTCAGCGCAGAAGCTGCAGAGCTGCAGTGACTTGGCAGCAATGGTTCTCAGGTGACATATCCCGAAACCAGAGAGGAGGGAGTTCGATTCTTCGTGGGGCCATGCAATTCCACCTTTAGCCATGGGTTATGTTGTTGCTGGGGCACTGTCAGCTCCGAATCTGGTTTATTGCACACTTGTGTATGTGTTCCACACCCTGTATGACAGCAACTTTTCAGAGTGCTCTCTTGCACTCCAGGACCCCTCAGGGGATGTTGGAACCAGTTTTGGCCTGATCCCCACAGGCCAGGCCAAGGGACCTCACCTGTCAGAGGGACCTCGCTAACTCCACAGATGCTCTTTGAGCCACAGTACAACCCCAAGGGTGGCTGGCTGGGAAGGGACCATGGGAGGTTGGCTTCAGGGCGTGTCCTGCCCATCTTGCCCATTCCTGCCCTGCTGACCACCTTCTAATTAATTTCCTTTCAATATGCATGGATCTGTGCACTGGGTCACTAGTATGTAGATGAACTTGCTTATTTAGATTTGCTTTCTGACTTAGCTAAACTTTTTCCAGCCCAGGGAAGCAACCCAACTTCTCTTTCAGGTAATTGTCAGCAACACAGCAGTAAATATCAACATGAAGCAGATTGTTATTATAGGTCATGCAAGGAGAACAAAGGATAACATATTTAACTGCAGCGGTGTTTGACTGTGTGCTGTGCAGTGAGAAAGCCTGAAGTCATTTTCCAGGTCCACCATTTCTTACATTTTTTCAGTCGGGTCAAGTTTCTAAGCTTTCTAAATCTCCATTTTGCAACGAATGAAAAGAAAATAGGATTCCATTGAGTCTCCTATCTAGCTACTCCAGGACTTCTGTGAGGATCAAATGACCACCAGGACACAAACACTCAACACAGCAGCTGCAGAGCTGCAGTGATTTGGCAGCAGCAGTTCTAGGGTGATGCACCCTGAAACCAGAGAGGCGAGAGCCCCATTCCTAGCAAGGCCACGCAGTTCCACCATGGGCTGCGGGTTATGTTGTTGCGGGGGCACTGTCGGCCCCAGATCTGGTTTATTGCACTGTTGTGTTTGTGTGCCACACGCTGTATGACAGCAACTTTGCAGAGTGCCCTCTCGAACTCCAAGACCCCTCCAGGGATGTTGAAGAGCTGGTTTTGGCCCGACCCCTGCAGGCCAGGCCAAGGGACCCCCCTACCTGAGGGACCCGCTCACTCCACAGATGCCAGGGAGGGACTGCGGAAGTTTGGTTCCAGGGCCGAATAATCAGGCCATATTAAAAGTAGACCTTAGGCAGCCTCTTCCAGAATGAGGATGATTTTAGGGGGGAACAAAAAACGATGTGTCAATGGAAATCACAATGCTCAATTGTGGATATTGGACCCTAGCGTAGTTGATTGTCTTTAAAAGTTTTATTTTCCCCTAAAGCTGAACTGATTTCTAAATTCTTCTAGGTGTCAACCCTTTAAGATAATGTTGTATTTTCCCTCCCATCCCTTGACTAGGAATTATGAAGAACTGTTGACACAATGTCAACCACACAGAATTTACCTGAGCATCTGATGCTGACAGATTGTCACTGCTTGCTTTCATTCCACCAAAAGAAACCTTAAGTCCACTGGACTGATTCAGAAACTGGTTTTATAATTTGCAATATTTATTAGCCTTTGCTTTTTCTTCTGTTTTCATATATGTACTCCTTATTCAATGCCTGATTACTTTTTTTCCACACTATAAGTCTATCTACATTACCACCTCCTAAAATGAGACTCCACGTTGAAATGATGACACTTCAGGAATTCCAGCCCATCTCTACTTTATAAGATCAATCAGCAGCCTGTCTATTCCAGTCTCAAGTCCCTTTCCTTCATCTCCCTTAAATCAAGCAGGGAGAGATACTTCCATACCCTAAAGTAGGCAGGGATTAAAATCATTACCAGGAGGAAGCAGCTAGTGCAGACTGACCATCCTCCCTCATCAACCCTGAAAGACTTTAGGGGTGGAAGTCTCAGAGGGGGAAATGTTATAGAATAGTAAGAAGCTAAAAGAATTCCAGGACAGGAATGGGAAACTAAGACAGATAATTCAACAGAAGTTTGCAGCCACCTAGTAAATCCTATCTTCCCTAAACCCAGGACACTTAAGAGTAAATAGTTTGCACTTCTCCCCAACCAGATAGTAAATAGCTTAAATCATTCTAGTTAGGTAGAAAGATAACAGAAACCCAGTGAACTGCCATTTGCCAACCACACCCATGGACAGACAAATTAAGAGCATAAATCTCATAAAGCTGATGAATAAATACTCTATTGATCCATCCCTAAGACCTGCCCTGCACACCCAGCCTTGAAAACAAAGGTCCCAAAGCACTTTCCCTCCAAGGAGCATCCCCATGCCATTCCTGCTCCCCTCTCCTTCCCCCACCTCACATATAAGGGGCTCCATGAAACTTGCAGCCAGGGAAGCAATGGGTAGCAACAGCTCATACCAGGCTAACCTCTGCACCTGTCCCCAAGACCCCCTATTTTCTGACTTCCCAATGAGCCAAAGCAGCCTGGCCTAGGCTCTCCTGTCGCTTCTTCTATGTCCCTACTTGTTTCACTCTCCTAAGCATATTTTTGCTGTGGTCAATAAATTCTTGTTTGCATTTCTACACTTTGTTTCTTGATTGAAATCTTTTGACTCAAGAACCGAGATCTCTTCATCTAGCTGGTAACATGGGGACTTCACTAGTAAGGGTTAAACTGCTGGGGGTTATTTGAATGACAGGGGCAGTTGATTGCAGATAAATAACAAATAAGTTTTAGTGCAAATATGTTCCAAAAATTCCAAAGTAGACTCTTATCCTAAAAAATATTCATTGTTTATCTGAGATTAAAATTTACTTGTGAGTCCTATTTTACTAAATCTGGCGATCATAACTTTAATGTAGGTGTATATCCTCTAGACTTTTATTAATATTGATGCTTTAACAAAAGGTGTCATATTAACCCAGATTCTTCTCTGAACCTATGATTCAATATGAAGTATATGCTAGAGCACATACATCTCAATGCTGTGTGTACATTTGGTCACAAGACAAAGTAATAAACAATGAGTTCAAGTAGGTGGCAAACTAATAGGAACTATACATTGAGAAAAGTAGTCTTTTTATATTTCTCCAAATTATAAGTATTTATCTGTAAGCCTCTATTAAGATATTCTAATACATTTATGTTTATATGTTTTTAGAATCCTATCTTCAAAGATATTACTAATTTCCAACCAGACATATAATGAAAACTTACATACTGAATTCCACTCTATTGATAAACCCTGCTTAGCTACAGTCATAAGAATCTGTGATTATTTATGAATAGCATGATTATTTATTCTACTTGTGGATTCTTATACCCTCAACTAAATCCTATGCATCTGCTAGAAGTTTAATATTCTAGTTGAAACATATTCTAGTTGAAAAATTACAAGTTATATATAAACAAAATAAAAGGTAATTTTCCATATAACCTTTGGTAGCAGCCAGAAAAGTAATTTTAATATGAATTTTCCAATCAATGTTTTATTTCTTTAAATCAAGGTTACAGTTTTTTAAATTTTACTTTTGAACCTGAACCTAAATATTGTAAAAATGTGATGTCAAGCTGTGGAAATATGACTAAAAATTTAGTTTAGTCATATTTATACACTCAACCACAGTAATTACAAATATACCTCAATGTGTCCCTGTAGAAGAATCTAAGGCATCTCAAACCTTTTCTCCTCACTAAATGTAAGTCCTAATACCTTCCGTGTCTGATTTTATGCATTAAAAGCAGGTTATTCAACTGAAGCAAATCCACAGCTATGTTAATTTCTCTGAGGGGAAAAAAAGTCTGTTGAAGAAGATAAACCCTTTCCTACTTTTCCTTTTCAGGTCAAAGGGAAATATACCTTTTTATTTTTGAAAGCTTTTATGAAAGGAAGAATTATAACCACATCTTGTAAACCTCATATTCAATCCGGAGTTTTGAGAATAAGCAGACTTTCTTCACGGCTTGCATTAACATTTCCACTGTTTGTATTTGAATATTTCTGCTGATGTGTCAGAACACCTTGTGAGTTATATGTAGCAGGATATCAAAGGGCTAAAAATGAGGAAATAAAACACGAATTTCCGGAAGAGCTGACAGAAAATACTGGTACCTATTATTATAGGAGCAAACATTTTAGTATAGACATAATATGCTATTAGCCTTCTCTTCTTTTAACACAGCTCAATATATTTTCAAGGTGACATAGGATCATGATGTGATTCTCACAACATTCTCAGGGTTCCCATAGATGTACATCTTATTTATTAACAATGATATGATGGTAAAAACTACTCTTGAATTTTCTATTTACCTCTGAAGTAGAATTTCTTTGTATTTCCAAATTTAAAAGCATATTCTCTCAATAATAAATACTTATAGGAAAAAAAGGAAAAATCCATGATGCCTGTTATCAGATTTTTCACATACATTCTTTTTTAAAATTATTAATTTGATAGAAATAAATTCAACATTGTGCTAGGTAGGAAACTAAATACTAAAGAAGTGATTTGAAAATTTATAGTGCTTACATCAGAGTCAGAAAAACAAAAATAATTATAAGGACAGATATATATAGTAATGTTTCCCAATCAATAAGACACTTTTGGCAATGTAATGTAATTCCTTCTTTTTTGTTGTTGTTGTATTAAAACATACATAGAAAAACATAGTACTTTCTAATGAAAATTGGAAATAGTTGATGACATGGAAAAAATAAAAAACATTTAGTGTATAATGTAATTCAATTATCATCCTAACATATAAAAAACCAGGTGCTGTCACAACTGAAACAACCGACTCGACAACCAAACAGCAGGCTCTGTGGGGTGACAAGTCCAGCATGGGGGTTAGTGAGAGACGACCAAACAACTGAACAGCAGGCTGCATGGGATAGCCAGACTGGCAGGGGGGACAGTTGGAAGCGACAAGGCTGGTGGGGGGGGGGCAGTTAGGGGTGACCAGGCTGGCAGGAGAGGACATTTGGGGAGATTAGGCCAGCATGGGAGCAATTAGATGTTACTCAGACTGGCAGGGGGTCGGTTAGGGGGTGATCAGGCTGGCAGGCAGAAGTGGTTAGGGGCAATCAGGCAGGCAAGCAGGTGACTGGTTGGGAGCCAGCAGTCTCAGATTGTGAGACGGATGTCTGACTCTCATAGGAATCGAGCCTAAACTGGCAGTCAGACATCCCCCAAGGGGTCCCAGATTTGAGAGGGTGCAGGCTGGACTGAGGGACACATCCCCCAGTGCACAAATTTCATGCACCAGGCCTCTAGTTTATAGATGAAAACTATTAAAAAATTAACAAGTAACTGGTCCAAAGATACAGATGTTGGAATTTAAACCAAGCAATCTGATCTTGAGTGTATCTCCTATCTACTCTAATAAAAGTGTAATATTGAAATTGACCATTTCTCTGGGATGCCTAAGCCATGCCCACTAGCCAATCAGAGTGGCTGTATGCAAATTAAACCAGCCAAGATGGAGGCCAACCACCATGGAACTAGATGAAACAGGAGGCTTCCGTTGCACCAGGAGTAAACTGCCTAGGCCGGGTGGGCATTTCTCTGCTCAAAGTAACATAGTTGCAATTATAGAAGCCAAGGAGCTGAATCAAACAGGAAGCTTCCATTGCACCAGTGATGGAGGAAACTGTTTGCCTAGGCCAGCTGGGCCTCTACTAAGGCAACATTGTTTCAATTATAGAAGCTATGGAGCTGAAGCAAACAGGAGGCTTCCTTACCTGCCTAGGCCTAGGCTTAAAGCAACAGTGTTTCAATTATAGAAGATAAATAAACCCCAGAAACCTGACTCCAGACAGACTTGCT
>PVJC01052152.1:0-11245 GCA_004026665.1 Murina feae
CTTCTCCTCAAGAAAACTTGTCATTATAATTTGGTTTCCATGTGCTTTTAAAACCAGGAAAGACACACCTGTCAAATCAATACGCTGAGTATTCTGCTGTGAGTGACAAGTACATTTCTCACTGGGAATCAAGAAATCAAGGTGTTGACATATGTTTCTGTAGGTTCTATTAGTGCCTCCAAGAGATCAAAACACCTTTGTTTGAATAACAAAATTAAATTGCTAGGCAGGTGTTTATCTTATTTTATTTGAGGAAAGGGCAAATAAAGTAGATTTCACTATGTCGTTTTTAACTTTTTAAATATACATTTATTTAAGCAAGTCGGATTTTTTGAAAGGAAAATTACATTAGCCAATAATGGAAGTGTGCAAAATATATGAGAAATGAAACATCTAAAAAATAGTGGATGATGAGGAAACTATCTTTAAATTAATAAATTTCTTAGTTTTGCCCTGTGTGGCTCAGTTGGTTGGGTGTCATCTATGCAATGAGGGGCCTATTTCATTCCCAGTGGGATGTGCTCAGAAGCCAGCTAGTTGATGTTTCTCTCTCTCTCCTTCTCCTTTCATCTCTCTTTAAAATCAATTTTAAAACATATTTAAAAACTCCTTGTTTTTATTAGTGAAATGTCAGCTTTAGTTAAGTCACATTTTCCTCCTTCACCTGTTTTCACAATTCTCCAGGAGGAGGGTGAAATTTTGCCCTTCTGCTTAAAAGAACTAAACCATCATTGAGTCCACTTACTATACATTTTTTTCCAGACATCAGGTATGTCTGACATCCTTTTGCAAAATTCCAAATCTCTGAGAGTTGCACTCATTGCCTGTCCACCCACCACTCAATCCCGCCATTTTTATCTGAGAGATTAGCAAACTCCCTGTCCATGTAGAAGCGTGGTATTTCTATTACGGTTTCAAGTGAATAATCTTATTCTAGAAAAGAAGCAATCAGAGGAGTCGTTTGTCTGGAGGATGTTGGTCAGGAGGAGTGGTCCACCCATGAAAGGTGGCGTTGTGTGTGAGGAGTGACTCAGCACAGGAGCCACAAAGGCCCGTCTCTCCTCACTCAACTCTACTCCTCTCCACCTTCCAGATCCAGGGGAGTGGCTGAGAGTGAGATTGTGTTTGGCCTCTTAAGAGGGTGTCTGCGTGCCTAGCTGACTCCTGTCTGTGCTGGAGTACAGAATCCCCACTGATTTTCACAGCCAGATGTCATGTGGGTGCCTCTTCCTGTCTCTGGTGCTCTGGGCTAGGAAGCCTGGTTTGAGGTTGAGACCCGCCTTTCTCAGGGGAACTTTGCAGCTGGATCTCCCTCCAGAATCTCAGCCACCGCCTGTGGGAGGAAAGCCAGCCCTTTTCACATCTTCGTCCTTCCTACCAGTCTCCACGTGGCTTTTTCTGTAAATCCTTGGTTACAAGACTTCTCTTCAGCTAGTCTTCCGTGGGCTACTCAGGTTGACTGCTCTATATTTAGGTGGTAATTCTAGTTTGGTCCTGGGAGGAGGTGAGTGTAACCTACCTTTTAATATACACATTTTTATTTGGAACCATGGGAATGTACTATCCAAAAATTAAATTAATACTTCTTTGGGAAGAGACTAACAATATTTACATGACCAAGGAAATGAAGACCTATGGCTTATCTTCCCATAATAGATCTTCAATAATTATTTGATGCCTTGTATGAATGTGAAATGACTCTGGGTGAAGGCATGTGGTTGGCCAGGCCTATGAGAGCAAAAGGGAAGGTCTGGGGCCAGTGCTGCCCACCATGGAGGAGACAGTCTGCTTACACTGGCACATCCAAAATGGGCGCTCCAAGTGGGGCCCAGTGGGCACTCGGGGGACAAACTTGGGCAGAATGCCAGTCTGAATTATAGTGAACGTGAAGCCTGCTTTTAGTAACAGAGGAGACCACATGCTCTTATGATAGAGGTGGTAATGATAAGGGAATAGGAATAATTGAGAGAAGTCTCCAAGTTATCTTTTTGTTGTTTTGTTTTGTTTTTGTGAGGAGGGAGTGAATTTGGAATCGATATAATAAGAGGCTAATATGCAAATCAACCGAATGGCGGAATGATCGGCAGAATGACTGGTCAATATGACATACACTCATCACCAGGGGGCAGACACTCAACGCAGGAGCTGCCCCCAGCCCACAGGCCCCAACTGGTGGTGGTAGGTGGCAGGGCTGGTGAGCAGGCAGCACCAGGCCAGCCAAGGTAGGTGCAAGCAGGGGCCTCTGATCACCCTGCAGGTCGCTCCACAGAGGGAGGTGACCAGCAGCGGCAGTGGTGGGCGGAGCTGGCAAGTGGGTGGCTCTAGGCCAAGGCAGGTGTGAACGGGGCCCCCATCACCCCACCAGTCACCCCACAGATTAGCCATGATTGCCGGCCAGGCCTACGAACCCTACCCATGCATAAATTTCATGCACTGGGCCTCTAGTGAGAATTATAATTATTTCTAATCTAATCATAAGGGTGGTATGTATGAAGAATGATGTTGCCCTAACCAGTTTGGCTCAGTGGATAGAGCGTCGGCCTGAGGATTGAAGGATCCCAGGTTCGATTCTGGTCAAGGGCATGTACCTTGGTTGCGGGCACATCCCCAGTAGGGGGTGTGCAGGAGGCAGCTGATCGATGTTTCTCTCTCATCGATGTTTTTAACTCTCTATCCCTCTCCTTTCCTCTCTGTAAAACATCAATAAAATATATATTTTAAAAAAATTAAAAGGAAATAAAGAATGATGTTAGCTACCTAGGAAGGAGGGAGATACAAGCTGGGCTGTGGCTTGGAGGTCTAAGGAGGGGTACTCACTGTACTTGCAACTCACTGTGAGAGATGAGCCAGTTAGGGGCACCGAGGCATTCTAATTCCTGGGATCCAGAAGGTGGGAGACAAGTGTCGGGGTGACAGGGTAATCACTAGCATCAGGGATGTGATGCGCCCCCTGCTCCAGAAGGAATGGTGTCCCAGGGTTACTCACAGGGAGGGGGCAGTGTGACTGAGAGCTGGAGCCGGGCCCCCTGGGATGCCCTAAACACAGACTGGTGGGGAAGTACCACTAAAGCCCTCAGAGAGGAGTAAGTCATCAGTAGGAAGAAACCAGTGACCCAAGGTTCCCTGCTCTGGGCATGGAGCAAGCTTTGGGGCACATCCAGCTCCTCCTCTCTCACCATTTCCCTCTTTCTGGGTGTCTTGAAGTTTGGTGTGAATATCTAGGAGTGCTTTTTGAGATCCTCTGATAAAAGGTGCAACAGAAGGGCAAATATTACTACTAACACTGTAAATATTTTAATGACAAGAGAAGTGCCACAGGCAGGCAGGACATAGATGCATATTTCAACTACTAGTATTCCTAAAAGAATGGGTTAGGAATGGCAAGAGTGAGTGGAGGAAAAAAAGATGGTGAGTTCAACGAAGGAAGAGACCTCCCTGCTCTGGTCCCAGCAGAAGTGGTGATGCCCACCCACCCAGACACCAGGGTCTTGCTTCCTATGCACACGTGTGACAACTGATGGGGCAGATGGAGCAAGTCCAGGTCCAGCCTTCGTGAAAGAGGTGAGCTGCTTCCGCATGTTGCGGTCCAGTTAGTGCACAGGCCAGCCTGGGAGCAGTGTCCCAGAGGGAGGGGAAGGTGGGGCTTCCCCTGAAAATACGACCTGGGAGACATGGAGCAGGCTAGAGCTAAGACCTATGGAGGGAGCACAGAGGGGACAGGGCGATGCATGTCCAGGCAGGGCGCTTCACCCCTGCCGGACCTGGGGATTTTGCAGGCAAGAGAAACCAGCTGGCTAAATTTAGAGCAGTTTCATAATTATTCTCAAACAATAACTGGAGTTAGAAATTAATAATAACTACCAGTTGAATATAAATGACGTTCCAGGCACAGCCCTAAAGGCAACCTCTACATTTTCTCATTTACTCTCCAAAACAACCCTGTGAGGTCGTGCTGCTGGCCCATTTTATATGGAAAGTGTTTTGCCCAAGACTAAGGTGACCAGACGTCCCGCTTTTGGCGGGACAGTCACGATTTTTAACAATTTGTCCCGCGGCGTTTTAAAAAAGTCCCAATTTTTGGGAAGAGACATATGTACTACTCTTTGTAATATTTTAAGTAATAATAATAATAATAAAAAAGAACCCCCCTGGTCAATGGTGTCCCGCTTTACCAATGTTAAAATCTGGTCACCTTACCCAAGACACTACTATAAATAGCATGGTTAGGGTCTGAATGCAAACATTTTAACTTCATTGCTAGATTACAGTGCTATGCGGCCTCCCCAATGACTAAAAAGCAACCATCAGGGCTCTTAAATGTTGTTGTTTTCTTGCTCGTTACAGGCCTGAACACATTGCATTGAGAATGCTATTGTCAAAGATAAGGTAGCAAATTGTTTTCTTCCAACTATATGACTCAGGTTTTGATCCATGCCTGCAAATGGGTCTTATCCAAAAGAAGAGCTACTCTTCCCCACTCCTCCCGCCCCCTCCCCCCCCACTGATTTTTAGAAGAGAGCGGGAAAGACAGAGAAATATCAGTGTGAGAGAAACATATCGATTGGTTGCCTCCTGCTCGCACCAGACTAGGGCCTGGGCATGCCCTTGACCGGAATCCAACCAGGACCCTTCTAGCCACAGTCGACGCTCTATCCACTGAGCCAATCTGGCTCGGGCAAAAGAAGAGCTACTTTTAAGTCAAGAAGATGTATACCGAGGTCGACTTCCCTACCAGACCGCAGCCCAGGCTTCCATATTTGGTGCCTTTTTTGGATTCACTGCCTTCTGTCTCTGTTTACTTTCCAATCTGTACCCCAGACTGTGGGCTGAAATAACTTTGAAAAACTTGCCCGAGAATCTCCAGGACTCCCAATTGCCTCCAGAATAAGTCCTTTCCCTGATGGGCAGCCACTCCCGGCCCCTCTCTGCCACACCCCAGTGGTCCAGGTCTTGCTGGCTCTCTCTGTGCCGGACACAGTGTGCTTCCAGGCCTTAGTTACCAGCCCTGGCCTGTCCCTCTTCCTCTAACGGCCTTGCCTTACCTCCTTTCTCCACCTGGCTAATGGCTGTCCTGCAAAGCCCAGGCCCAGTGTCACTGCTGCTCCATCAGCTTCCTGATCCAAAGAAGAATTTCTTATTCCACTCACCTGTGGCACCTAGAGCACAGGCGTATTTATATTGCTATCAATCAATCATATGACCTTTTTCTGTACAGCTGGATTCTGTTTCCATTAATTAGGGTAGAGGCAAATCCTACTTCTCACCATCTTTGTTGCCAGAGGCTGTAGGACACAGCAGATGCTCTATCTCAAGAACCAGAGGAAGTCACATACCAGGGAATTGCTTACACAGCACACAAGTGGCGATGAAAGGATTCAGCTGGTAGGTGGGTAACTGGCCTCACTGGCTTCAAATTCCTTCTTACACATTATCACCCGTGAGCGACACAGCCACTTAAGGAGAAAGAGAACTCTACCTTGTTCCATCGACGGATATGGAGAGTGAAAAAGCAAGGCAAAGTGTCTACCAGAGCACCTCTGCTTCTCCCTCGTGTACATAAAATTTCGTTTGGATGGGAAAAGCCTCTGTTGCTGAGACTATGGTTTAAAATGCACGGGTTTGGATGGGCTAGTCCTTACCCAGCTCCCACCTACGTACCAGTATCTGTAAGAGCTTCCTAACTAGTTTCCCAGCGCACAGTCTTTTCTTCCTCCATCCAACTTGCGTATTTCGTATTTGAATTATAAAAGTTTCATGGGACATGTTAATTACAAAACAGAATTGTATAATAAATGAAACCAACCAGCCACCCAGTCCTACAACTAAAGCATCCATGGTAACTTACATCTCCCCGCATCTTCCTCGCCAGTCTGAACCCTGTGCCTGATGCCTGCAGCTCATCACTGTCTTTCCCTTTGAATGTTTTATTCTGTAATCATACATGGCTTGACAATGGAGACACCCTGCTGAGCAATGTGTCATTGATGATGTTGTCACTGTGTGAACATCATCGAGTGCACTTACACCGACCTAGATGGTATTGCCCACTTCACACCTGAGCTGTATGGTCTAGGGCCTAGGCTCTAGGCTATAAACCCGTGCATCCTGTTACTCTACAAAACAACAGGAGATTAAATCAAGCTCAAGAGAAAATGATTCAATCAAGAGACTCCATGAAGAGAAGATGTATGAGGCTGCTGCTGGTGTGACATGGCACGCTTTTATAGCAAACTTTTTATAAGTAGGAAGAGTACATTCTAAAATAACAATTTGAATATAGTAAATACATCAACCAGGAACAGTTGTCTATTAGTATTATCAAGTCTCTGTATTGTATAGAATTTAAGGTGACCAGATTTTAACATTGGTAAAGCGGGACACCATTGACCGCTTGGCCACCGAAACTGTATATTCCCTTCCTTTTCTCCCGCCGTTCCCTAGCCTGTCATGCATTCTTTCCAAAAATCGGGACTTTTTTTAAAAACACTGCGGAACGCGGGACAAATTGTTAAAAATCGGGACTGTCCCGCCAAAAGCGGGACGTCTGGTCACCTTAATATAATTGCATGTGCTACACTGTTATGGGACTGGCAGTGCAGGTGTGTTTACACCAGCATCACCACAAACACGTGAGTAATGCGTTGACACTATAACAGCTGGGAGACAGCTCCACTATAATCTTAGGGGACCACCATGTGCATGCATGCAGTCTGCTGACTGCAATGTTGCTCTGCTGCCTGTGACTATATATGAGTACGTATATGTGTACACATACACACACACATTTTTATATGTATCATTATTTACTCTGTGCTAGAATATAATATTAACATTTAACTCGGATACATTTGGAAAAAGTAATTTTACAGAAAGTGTGGCAAAGTGTAGAAATACTTTGCTAAGTACTTTTTTTCATGGTTTCATTAGGAAAAAGAAAACTTGCTATTTAATTTCTTCATTTTTGTCTAGATCCTGTTTGTTGCGGTTACTAATAGATATATGGCCCTGTGCATTTTCACGTTTTCACTGAAGTATTGTTTGTTGAATGAGTTATTGCTGCCTATGAGACTATATTGTATGTTGCAGAGAAGACAAAGAAATATAAAAGATGGTCTTTGCTTTAAGATGCCTATGATTTAATTGGGAAAATAAGACATAATTATGTCAAAATTTATGTGGGAAACATCAGGTTCAAAATTAATCTGTCTCCTGGCTGCCAAGGAAACAGTTCTATTGTCAAGAAGGCAATGAGAAAGGTACCAAATACTAAAATTGGAAGTGCTGAGTTCTCAGATAAATCTGATTACACAGCTTGGTTAGAATGTTCATTTTTCCAATGAGGCAACATGGAAGTCAATACCCTGAGGTGTGCGTGGGGAGAAGACGGATGCCATCTGACTGGTGCAGAAAACAGGTATTTCAGGAGCTGGACACAGAGTTCTGTGAGCAGCTGTGAGCAGGTAAGTGTTTATAAAGGAAGGAGAACCCGGGGGCAGTAGTGGGGAGTGGGGGTCAGGAACTAGCGATGGAGAAGCAGGAATGCTCCGTTGAAAATGAGCGAGCTGTGTTCTACATCTAGGAGCAGACCTGTCCAACTGGAGTGGGAGGTGCTGGGGGGGCGCGCTAAGGGAAAGGTGTGAAATTTAGGTTGGGGCCCCACTGAAACTGGCAGGAAGGGCAGGTTTGGATTTTATCTTGCAAGCAGTGGTTGCATTGAATTATTTGTTAGCAGAGAAGTTCGTCTGGCTACTAGAGCCCCTTTAAGAAGCTGACATCATTTCACAAGGTTGAGCGCGTGCTACCCTATGACCTAACATCTCACTTTATAAATGCACAAATGCCCTGGCGCACTAAGAATGTGCATTGCTGCCCTGACCGGTTTGGTTCAGTGGATAGAGCGTCGGGCCTTGGACTGAAAGGTCCCGGGTTCGATTCTGGTTGAGGGCATTATCTTGGTTGCAGCCTCTATCCCCAGTAGGGGGCGTGCAGAAGGCAGCTGATCGGTGATTCTCTCTCATCTCTGTTTCTAACTCTCTATCCCTTTCCCTTCTTCTCCATAAAATAATCAATACAAGTATATTTAAAAAAAAGAATGTGCATTGCTACATTTCCCACAATAGCAAAGCGCTGGAAACAATCGGAGTTGTTCAGCAGGAGAAGGGGTAAGGACTGTGGTATGGCACCCACTGGAATACTATGTAACAACAAAATAAACCCGCTAAGAGTATCCAGAGGGGTGAATCTTGGAATCACAATACTGAGTGAGATAACATGTTCCACGAGATACAGGATGGCACTACTTTCACAGACTTCTACAATCAGCAAAATCAACTATATGTATAAATATATGTAGAGTTAAATTTTGACTTATTCTACTTTTTTTGTCTGTTTAATTCTCACCTAAGAATATTTTCCCTATTGATTTTTAGAGACAATGGAAGAGGAGCGAGAGAAACATTGATGTGAGAGAGACACAGCGATTGGTTGCCTTCTGCACGCACCCCGACCAGGGCCAGGGAGTTGAGCCTGCAACCGGGCTATGTGCCCCTGATGGGACTGAACATGAGACCTTTCCGTCCACGGGCTGACGCTCTAGCCACTGAGCCAAACTATGTTCTTAGAAAAGTAGTCAAGTGCTGCACATGATGTTTTTGTAGAGGACTGATTACATCTGTGATGGTGGTTCCACAAGAAATGGAGCTAAAATTTTCCTGCCGCCTGGTGACATAGCCATTGTAGCCTCATAACGCAAAGGCTGCAAAAATCGACAGGGCTGTGATTGCCGCGGCAAACAGCTTTCATCTGGGTGTGGAAGTGGGGCGCTTGTAGAGGTGTGACTGAGGAATTAGCTAACGAGGAGAGCATAGCTGGAGAAGAGGCCAGAGAAAAAGACCTGGCAGAAGAAAAAACGAAGGCCCAACCCCCAAGGAAATTCTTAGTGAAAGCTGCTAGCAGAAGCCTTTGCAGATTGCATCAAGCGCCTTAAAAAGCTTGAAAACACGGACCCCAACACTGAAAGGTTTTCATTAATAGCAATGTTCATGATGCCTTATGCACTTGCAAGCAAGTCTCTGATAAAAAAAAAAAATGAAGTCAATGACCAGGGGCATAATTCTGAGGAGCGCCCCTCCGCAGGAGGAGCCTCGGCAGTCCTTCTGGAGCTGGAGGTGCTCCAGAAGTCGCAGCCCCGCGGACACTGCCCGGGACCAGGGGCCGAGTGGAAGACACCTCTGGAGGACCCTGACGCTGTGTAGGTCTAGGCTGACATGTGTTTTTGTCTTAGTTTTTAACAAAAGGTTTAAGAAAGTAAAAAAAATAAACTTAAATAGAAAAAACACTTATAGAATAAGGATATAAAGAAACAGTATTTTCGTACAGCTGTATAATGTGCTTGTGTTTACCACTGTGTTACAGTTGCCTACAGTATTCAGTACAGTGTCTATTAAGTGGTGTGAGACTGTATATTTGTACAACCTTAGAAGGTGTAATAAAGGCAGAGGCCGTCTAGACAGAAACTTTCCAATAAAAAAAAACACACAAAAAACAAGAGCTAACACCTATGCCTATAAACTGCCCAATAAACTCCCTAATAAGGTGAAAACAAAACCTTGGGTGAGTTTAGCTCTAGCCGTCTGGCCCTGAAATGTGTTACTGTCATTTTTATCAGGGTTGTAACTGGGAAATAACCCACTGAGTTAAATGACCTTTCCTCTTCCACGCCTTCTCTTCTGATAAAGTTGCGCCCGTCTTCCTGAAAGAGACCACGCTGTATAAAATTTGAGGCAGAAGCAAGCCATATTAGCTTCCAATAAAAAAGTGTAATTCAATTTTATTAGTATGAAATATTTCAAGATAATTTATTGTTTGTGATCCGAGTGTATGATTCTCAACTACGAAAGGGCTTTAACATAATCACAGAATCATTTAATAAAACTGCTGTTTCCAGGCCCCGAGAAAAGCAGGAAGGCACTTGGCTTTTTGTCGCGGAGATATTGTACGTGAGATAACGTTTCGCCGGCTGTCTCTCTGCTGGGAGTGTATTCTGCTTCCCTGTGGTCGGGTTCCTCTTACTCAAACTCGACCAGAGGAGCGTGTCTTTTGGCCTGAACGCCTTCTTTGTAGAGCACTCTCTTGATGGTGCCGTCCTTCGGAGCCTTTATGGTGTGCTGTAGCGACAAAGACACGACAGGGAACGGTTGTGACACCGAGGGCCGAGCACACGCCAACGTCAGAGTGAAAAAAGCCGACCGCCTTGATGTTTTGTTGTCTATCAATGTTTCCCAACCTTGCTCATGTCACAGAGCAGAGAAAATGGCATGTTCAGGGTGTGCCCGTGGGCTGACACACCTGCAGCCCACTCAAGGTCACCAGCTGGGAAGCTCCCCACCGTCACAGGAGAATCGCACCTGGGAAGCTTTTGAAGCGCTCTGGGCCTCGTTGTGGGAAGTCGTTTTTAAAAGCTCCCAGGTGTGGCTTATAAAGTGTGGCCGGGCCTGAGACCCGCCGGCCTCCAATCCCCAACCACGTAAAAACCTGAAGAGCTAACTGACTATGACCGAGGTTTTCACTCGGACACTGAGCGCTGGCACCCTAGGTTGGGCCCTGGAAAACGCCCGTAGCTAATATTCAGCTGGGTTACTGCCTGAATCTAAGATATCAATAATTTCATTAATTTCAGAGTCAAACGACAGGTGCGATTTCACAAAATTAAAATGAGAAGAATGTTTGTTTTTTCCTGCAGTTAATGCTTTATCAGCCCATGGCTCTTAATATGTAAAATGGCATTAACTTACTAAACAAGGGAAAAGAACAAGTAGGTCTGCTAACTGCCCACAGTTTCCCCGGGAACTGACCCCACGACTGCACGTACTTACCTCCATCTTCATGGCGATCATGACCATTAGAGAGTCCCCAGCTTTCACCTTGTCTCCGGCTTTTACAAACACCTAGGGGTCCAGAGGGACAAGTTAGTCCTTGGAAACACAGAGGTCCTCTGAGGTCCACAGAGCTGACACACAAATGCACACCGCGGACGCAGGAGCCTGCCAAAGGCAAAGGCACCACCGGAGACCTACGTCGCTGGTACTGCTGTCAGCAGGAGGCACTACTTGGTTCCCATTCCCACCCCCAAGCCATCTAGTTTTCCTTGAAACAGATTGATGTGTCCCATATATCTTGAGATCCTTTTGTTTTTTTCATGAGTGTACAGACAAGACATATCACCCATGCACATGGACAGCAGTGC
>PVJC01052153.1:0-11234 GCA_004026665.1 Murina feae
TTGGCGGCACCGGGAAGTGGGAAAGGAAGGCAGCAGGGGACGGGTGAGTGGGAAAGAGTTGGCGGCCTGCTTGGCGGCTTCCCAGGTCCCTTCCGAGGATCAGGGAGCAGGAAAAGGCTGGCCTGACCACGAGGTGGGGTTTTCCCTGCTTTCTGGTGGCTGGAGGAAGATGGGCAGTAGGCAAGCTTGGGAGGCAGGCAGCACCCAGCCCTGGCCACGCTCAAAAAAGAGAACAACATGCAGGGGAGAGCAAGAGTCTGAGAGATCAACATAGAGGGGATGCCTGCTCCAAGCCTGGGGGCAGGCCCCCGGCAGGTAGACACACACAGGAGGACTGCTCCAAGCCTCAGATGCGGCTGGGGGCAGGTCCCCAGTGGTGACACACACACATACACACACACACACACACACAAAAGGCGCCTGGCAGACTGGGGCCATCATAGGACATCCACTGAGGGGTCCCAGACTGTCAGAGGGCACAGGCCGGGCTGAGGGACTCCCTCCACCCCGAGTGCACAAATTTTTGTGCACCGGACCCCTAGTTAATAATAATGTCCTAAACCTATAAGAGCAAAAACAGAAAAAAAATCTTTCAACTGCACACATCATCCTAATTAGCTTTATGTAAATAGAAATATTTTTGAAATTTCCAAATTCAACATGAAAAATCAATAAGTAATAATTAGAAATGATGGATCCATATAAGTGTCAAACACTGAACACGTTTACAATTAAATCTATCATAATCCTTTCTCACAACCTGCTCCTGAGCACACCACAGCAAACTCTCCATTCACTGGCCACCAAGATCACTTAGGATACTAAGAAAGAATGCTTCTTAAGGATTTCTGTAGTTTCCAGTCAGTCACCTACCTTCCACCCCCTCCAATCAATCGATGGATGCAGAAAGGACAGCAATAAAGAACTCTCTTGCTTGAACAACTGTCAGAAAAGTTTTGACATTCAGGCAAAGTCCCTAGTTCTTCTCCTATGATTTTTCTATTTTTAAGAGTATTTATGAAAAAAGTAACCTAGATATTTATAATTAGCAATGTACATTAAATAATTTATAAAGCTAATTATCACTAGCGTTTGCTTTTTTTAAAATCTTTTTTTTAATATATTTTATTGATTTTTTACAGAGAGGAAGGGAGAGAGATAGAGAGTTAGGAACATTGATGAGAGAAACATCGATCAGCTGCCTCCTGCACACTCCCTACTGGATATGTGCCTGCAACCAAGGTACATGCTCCTGACCGGAATCGAACCTGAGACCCTTCAGTCCGCTGGCCAACGCTCTATCCACTGAGCCAAACCGGTCAAGGCAGCATTTGCTTTTTAAAAGGATCACAAAAGATTTTTATAAAGAACTGATGATAAACTTTTGTAAATAATAATAGAATTTATAAAATTAAAAGCCTATTGCTATTACAATCAACTTGTTCATATTTGAAATTATAGGAAGACAAAAACCATTTGCCTCCCTCCACAAAACTCCATTGCAAACCAGTGATGTGAGTGATACCTCCTCTCCCCTCTCTATAAAAGCTTTTGGGCATTGGGATTATGGGCTGCATTGAATTACCTGGTAAATACATTTCTGGAAAAATTACTATACTGGAGGCATTTGCTGAACACTTGAAATCTCACAACAATCCTACAAGGTTAGAATTTTTATTGCTAATTTACCAAAAGGAAAACTGAGATGTTAAAATGGCAAGAATACTGCTCAAGGTTACATGTGGAAAAAGTAGCCCAACAATTCAAACTGGAGTCAGCCTGGATCCCAAACCCAGTCCAACTACAGAAAAAGATGTATTTCTTAAGAGTAATTCTTTTAAAAATGTATTAATAATTAAAAAACAAACACCTGGGTTAATGTGAAAGATCAGCAAGACATTATTAAACAACAAAAAAAAAACAAGGTCTAGAAGGATACATAAAATCCCGTTTGTGTGTCTTATCTTGGTGTGTGCGCGTGTGTGCGGGGGGTAAGGGGCTTGGGAATAGGATGGGAAGATGGTGGGAGTGGCATGGAGTTCCTTCTATACTGTGTAAGCATTTTCTTTTTATTTACTTCATGTATATCATTTGCATAATGTTTAAAATAAATAAAAAATAAACCAATAGGAACTTCAGAAAAGCAGGAAAAATGTACTTTCCATATGTGAACAAAAGTCCTCCAAAAAATAACAAGCATCACCGCTTTAAAAAATTCTAAACCAGGGAGATATTCTTTAAGGTTTCCATGATAGTGCCACCCACCTGTTGTAGTACAGTCAGTCCAATTTTAAAAAGAAAGTGACAGAACTCTCCCAAACAGCTCTGACCAACTGTTACCATGATGATAAGCCAGTTTTTCCATATTCTCCAAATATTTAATAGGAGACATACAGTATTTTCTGGCATATAAGACGAGTGGGCATATAAGACAACCCCCAACTTTTGAGATTTTCCTAGTTTAAAAAGTCGTCTTATATGCTAGAAAATACGGTCATATTTTAATGCAATCTTTTGAGTTTATATTTAGTAACAAATTTAAATTTCCTTAAAATACTAATCAGGTAAAACAAAACCCAATACATCCAGTCTGTGAGAATTAAAAATAGCATACCTAAGATCCTGAACACTTTCCCCAAGTTTTTCCAAAAGAAATTTTATATCTTCACTGATGTCTTCGTCATCGTACTTTTGCTGTTCCAAGTTCTCCAACTGTTTCAGAACTTTGCACTGGATCATAGCCAAAGCATATTCTTGGCGAGTTTCTCTTTCAGCTGATTTTTCTAAGAAGTTCTGGGTTAGACAAAGATATAATAAGAAGCTATATAAATTGTTATGTGATATTCTCAAATCTCTGCACGTCCTTTTACATCCTCTCCTCCTCCTCCTCCTATTGATAGGTTAACTATCACCTTTAAGTGGATGACTGTATCACAAGTCCTTACTTCTTTCCTAAGCATCTGTCCATAGTAGAAATGTACTTCTGATTCCTTGCTTACTTATTTAGCTTGCTAAACATTTTAAACGACTAACCCATATAAGTGTCAAACACTGAAGACATTTACAATTAAATTCATCACAATTCTTTCTCACAGCCTGCTCCTGAGCACACTACAGCAAACTCTCCATTTACTGGCCACAAAGACCACTTACGATATGAAGAAAGAATGGTTCTTAAAAGTATTTCTCTAGTTTCCAGTCAGTCTCCTCCTTCCTCCAATCAATCGATAGGTGCAGAAAGGACAGCAATAAAGAACTCTCTTGTTTGAACAACTGTCAGAAAAGTTTTGACATTCAAGCAAAGTCCCTAGTTTTTTTCCTATTATTTTTTCTATTTTTAAGAGTATTTATGAAAACAGCAAAGTAATCTAGATATTTCTAAAGATCAAGTGTTCATTGAATCAACCAATATTTTTAAGCAAAGAACATGTTCAGGCCTAAGGACAAGAAAGAACAAACTCTCAAGAAAGCTACACTTCACCAAATTTGTAAATATTTGCCATTAAAAAAAAAAAAGCCTGCAATAATTAGTTTTAAATCAACTGTACTTATTTTTCTAAGCAAGTTATATTTCTATTAATTATGCCAAATAACACAGAAAGAGATTTAGCTTAGCATATGGAAATTAGTGTGACTAATCCCTAACAAAATTACAACTGCATTTCTCACATATATTTAAAAAAACAATCCTAACATTTATGTGGAACCACAAAGCCCTCAAATAGCCAAAGCAATCTTGAGAAAGAACAATGAAACTGAAGGTACCATGCTTCCAGATTTCAAACTAAACTACAAAGCTATAGTAATCAAAACTGTATGGCAATGGCATAAAACAGTCTCATAGAGTAATGGAACAGAATAGAGCACCTAGAAATAAGCCACTACACATAGAGTCAACTAATATTTGACAAAGTAGTCAGGGATACTCCATGGGAATAGTTCTTCAATAAATGGCACTAGAAAAAAAATGGCACAAGGAAAACTGGATAACCACATGCAAAAAAAATGAAAGTAGACCACTATATTACACAGCTCACAATAACTCACTCAAAATTGATTAGAAACATGAAACTGTCAAACTCCTAGAAGAAAACAGAGAAAAGGCTCCTGGCCCTAGTATTGAGAACAATTTTTTGTTTAGGATACCAAAGTCACAGAAACAAAAGCAAAAATCAGCAAGTAGAACTACATCAAACCAAAAGCTTCTACACAGCAAAAGAATAAAGTGAAAAAGCATCCTACAAAATGGGAGAAACTATCTGCAAACCATATATATGATAGGTGGGTTAATATCCAGAATGTATAAAGAACTCATACAATTCAACAAAAAAAAAACAACAACAAGGCAACTAAAAAATGGGCAGAGGATCTGAATAGATATTTTTCAAAAGAAGGCATTTAGATGGCCAAAAAGCTCTTTAAAAAGTGCTTGACACCACTAAGCACCAGAAAAATGCAAATCAAAAGCACAACGAGGGCCCTAACTGATTTGGCTTGGTGGATAGAGCGTCAGCCTGTGGACTGAAGGGTACCAGGTTCGACTCCTGTCAAGAGCACATGCCTAGGTTGTGGACTTGATACCAAATAGGGGACATGCAGAAGGCAGCCAATCAATGATTCTCTCTCATCATTGATATTTCTATCTCTCTTTCCCTCTCCTTTCCTTTCTAAAATCAATAAAGATATATTTTTTAAAAAAAAGGCACATCTCACACATGTCAGAATGGCTAGCATCAAAAAGACAAGAGGTAACTTAAAAAGACAAGAGATAACTTGGGGAAGATTTGGAGAAAAGGGAGCACCAATGCTCTGGTAATAGTAATGTAAACTTGTTAGTTACAGCCACGATGGAAAATACTAGAGGTTCCTCAAAAAATTAAAAATAGATCTACCAGTTGATACAGCAGTTCTACTTCTCAGTATTTACTTGAAGGATAGAAAAACAGTAACTAGAAAAGATAATATGCACTCTATCTTCATTGCAGTATTAGTTACAATCTAAGATATGAAAACAATCTAACTCCATGTATAAATTACTCAGCCATAAAAATGCAAGAAATCTTGCCATTTGCAACAACATGGATGGAGCTTTAGGGCATTATCCTAAGTGAAATAAGTCAGACAGAGAAAAACAAATACTATATGATCTCACTTATATGTGGAAGTTAAAAACAAAACAACAAATTTTTAAAAATGAATTCATAGGTATAAAAAAACAGATTGATAATTGCAAGAAGAAGGAAATGGGAAGTGAGTGAAATGGGTGAAGATGGTCAAAAGGTACAAACTTCCAATTATAAAATAAATAAGTTCTGTGGATGTAATGTACAGCATGGTAACGATAGTCAATTATACTGTACTAGAGACCCAAGGCACAAAATTCATGCAAGGGGCTCAGTCCTCACAGCCCTGCCTGCCTCAGCCCTTGCAGCCTCGGCTTCGTCCAGAAGGACGTCCGGAAGGATATTCGGCTGTCCGGTCTAATTAGCATATTATGCTTTTATTATTATAGATTATTATAGATTGTATATTTGAAAGTTGCTAAGAAGGGTAAAACCCCTTATTCTTACCCTCCACCTCTCTTATGTTACCTTTACTCTTGTATATTATGATCACTGCATTGCATTACTGATCATAACATTATGTATTTTACATATTCTGTCTTCACTAAACAACAAGCCCTTAAGTGTCAAGTTATATCTTGGGCATTTGTGTTCCTTAACAATTAGCATAATAGAGCTGGAATATACATGGGATTCAAAACTTGTTTGTGAATTTAACTGAACTCTAGCAATAGAAGGAGACTCAGAAGATCCTATTTCTAGAATTTCACCTTTATTAAATAAATGAGAATATGGGTAATGAAACATTCAAGTATAAGAAAAAATATGTTCACCTTAGCTATAAAAGACTTCAGAGTCTCATTAATACAACCTACTCTGATTTAAGGATTGATTACCACTTTATCTGGACGAGACTGAAATTTATCTCATGTAGATAGTTTGTAAAGAAACTAATGGCAGAGCCAATACACTGCAGCAGAAGAGTAGATACCACATTTACCTATTTCTTAAGAAAAAACCTCTCAAAAGCCACAGAACAATTTTTTTACGTGAAAAAATATTACATTTTATAAATAAGGATAATCAAAAGTAAATATAATACATAGAACAGCACTTGTTCAACAGATGATTGGCATTTATCATATCTGGACATTTGCACTTTCATTTCACTTTCCACTCTTTCAATGAAATTTACACTGAACTTCACTTCTCAATGCCTTTAGTCACTCATTCAACCCTTGTTAGGCAACTAGGAAAAACATGGAGTTCAATGCTTTCACAGCTGGTATTTGCAGCAAAGAAAACGGAATTCCTTGTCACATGACTCAAAATTCTCCTTTTCATAGCTTTTTCTCCTTTTAAAGCCACCTTTGAGGTTCCTGAGAAAATGCCCCAAGAAAAGAAAAAAGAAGATGCCAGCGTGGTTAAAAAGATGGCTTTGGAGCCAGACAGATTCTCACTGAAATTCTAATTCTATCACTTAGAAACTGAGGAATTAATCTCCAAGTCTTGGTTTCTTCATCCATAAAATAAAAAATAATAATAGCACATATTGGATTACCATAAAGATTAAATTAGGCATTGCACAAAAATCACTCAATAAATTATAACATTTATTATTCTCAATATCAAAGACAGGTTAGCATAGTGGCTAAGAGCATGAGTCAGACTGCCTGAGTCTGAATTCCAGCTCTGCTGCTTCCTGGCTAGTTTAGCACATTACGTAACCTCTTGTGGCCTCATGCCCATTGCATGGAGCTCTTGGGAGGACTGAAAGCGTAACACATTTAAAGCAATTAAAACAGTGCCTGACACAAAATAAACTCTCAATAAATATTAGTTATTATTAACTACAAATATGTAGAAAAGTTATTTTTAAAATTAAAATGTGACAAACGCTATGAATTAGCAATTTATAGGAGGAATATAAATACCTGATAAAAACATTAAAAGATGTTCAGCTTTACTCGTTAATAGAATACAAATTTAAAACAATATCATTTTTTTACCTAATTTTTGTAACAACTGAAAGATTATATGAAATGCAAGAAAAAGAATGGAAAAACATGCATTCCCAATACAGAGTTGAAAAAAATGTAAATTTGCACATTTTTGAAAGGTTATTTAATATTATCAAAACCATAGAAAAGTATACTCTTTGGCTCAGCAATTCCATCTCTAGAACTATATCCAACAGAAATTCTCATCAAAGTAGGCAAACGTATGTAGAAAAACCCCACATGCCCATCAACAGAACACTGGTTAAATAAACTGCTTTACATCAATACAGCAGAATATAGCCATTAAAAAGAAGACTGAAGATCTACACATATAAAAATAAAAACATACTCATTAGATATTAAGAGTAAAGTTATAGAAGTATTTATCATAAGATGACATTTTTATTTTTAAATACAAAACAAAATTACACACCTATTTATATATTCATTTCTACATGCTTAGAAAAATTAGGAAGATGTTAGTGATATTAGTTAAAAAATAGATTCTGAAGCAATAGCTTGGATTGCATGTCTACCACATATTTTATAGTTGCCTCAGAAATACTGCTAGTCAGTGGATCCAAAATTTGAAATACAATTCCATACCACAATAAGGGTCCCACAAGAGAAAATCCTCAATCATAGTCTCTTGTAAATACTGCAACAACAACAAAAACAACAGCCACAAAGACTTACTTTTGTTTGTTTGTTTATTGGGGTGATATTGAGTGCACAACTCAACAAAACATCTGCACACTGCACCATGCATCCATTACCCAAAGTAAAGTCTCTTTCTGTTCCCCTTTATTCCCCCTTTACCCTTTACCACCTCCCACACCCCTTTCTCTCTGGTTAGGCAATCACTAACTATACTGTTGTCTGTATCTATGTGTTATATATTTTTAAAAAGGGACTTCCTCTATCTAAATTCAATGCAATTACATTTTCTTACAAGCATTATATAACTCATACATTTCATCCATTTAAATGGTTTCCTCTCACCTGTTCCATTCCCCCATGGCATAAATACAAATTAGTGGAGGGGGGGGGGATTTATTCTATGTCCACCAAGATACCATAGTTTCATAACTACATGAAGAACAAGTAAGTTTTTCCAACCTGCTAAAAGCCCTGGAACATACTCCATAGTGAAAATGCCACACACACACACACACACACACACACACATACACACACACAATTGCCACAAAACACTTACACGGAATGCTGCAAGGATGATTCTTGTCACTTTCTCTTTGACAGATTCTTGCAGGATATCGGACAGAACAGGAATGATATTATAGCGCCGCAGGTGCTCACACATTTGAGGACTGAATGCGAGGAGCCATATTGAAAAAATCATTTGATATTGGAGTTGAAACCCACATTTGTTGCTTAAAACTCCCATTATGCTGAAAAGGAACACACATTTAAACATTTAATTATGACAGTGTAACAAGAAAGAAGAAATAATTGACTATTCTTTTTGTAGTAATGGAACATAATTATGTCCTCAGTATCTTTTTGCGAGCAGTAACAAGCAAGCTTGATTCCTACTCAGAGAGGATCATTTGCAGCACAGCTTTACTTAAGTCTCTCCAAAAGTTATAGGATGGCAGGGAAGCAATGAGAAAGGAAACTCCAACTTGTAATACAACGAAGGAAGGGTAAAAAGAATCTGACAGACATTAAAGAAGCTAAAAGCAACAGGATTGGTGACACAATGGATGTACATCTTGGTGAAGTCAGATGTTATATCAAGATTTTTGAGTCTGGATGACCAAGAGGATCATGTATAGCTTTAAAAATATTTAGGAAACTCAGAATGAAAAAGAAGGAATTAGCTTGGCAAAAAACCCACTATGGGTTTAACCCACTATGTTAAATTTTTGTCTAAATTTGACATTGCCAATCACTGAATTGAGGGGGGTTAGAACTTCAGAAGCTTCTAGTTCAACCTTCCATTTTACTGACATGAAAATTTGGAAAGCTAAATGGAAATGGAAAAGGTTACACCAAGAAAGACCACTAAGGTCATTTCCATGGAGAATGCTTCATTCTCACAAGGAGGAACAGAAACCATCAAATTAGGCCATGAAAGAATGACCAGAATGTATAACACAAAGAATGAGTTCTAATGTAAACTACTGATCATGGTTAATAAGAATATGTCTTTATTGGTTCACCAATTAAAACAAATGAAGCAAACTAATACAAGATGTTAATAATAGGGAAAACTATGGAAGGACAGGTATATATGAGAACTCTCTGCACTTTCAATTTTTCTGTCAACCTAAAACTGTTCTAAAAAAATAAAAGTCTATTAATATAAATTGTAAATCTAATTTGATAATCTATTACTACTAACTTACTGGAAGGTTTATATTTGCTCCATTTCTGTGATTTGTATGCAGTTATAAATTGCTGAATTGCCTTTCATTTTCTCATGCATGATTTCTCCCTTGAGTCTTTTCTATTTTGGTTATTTAAGACATGCATTTATTTAATATTAATATCACTATTTCAACAGCTGTAAAATCATGCAATTTCATTCTTTTAGCACCCTAATATCTGGTTTCCTTTTCTCTCTGATTCTTCCAGTTACTAAGGTAAGTCTGCAATACTTTGTGATACTGTGGCTGAGACTTTAAGCCATTTCTTCTTTGCCAGCTGGTTCTGCCAGTAGAAGGTGCTAGAGGCTGACTGAAGGATGGAGGAAGAAGGGAGTGTCTCCTATTGGCTTCCTATTCCTGTGAATATTACTCAGCAGCGTTTCTTCACCCTGGTAGCAACTGTGCTTTCCCATGGCAGCAGCTGAATTCATTTAACAACAGCTCTGGCAGAACTGCTCACCCTCAGAGACGCCAACACCAACTGTCTGGGTCTCCGACCTATGAGTCTCTGCTTTGAGCTCGAGAGAACAAGCCCGGATGAGTACAACACTGCACTCTATGGTCAAATGGGAGCTTCATTTGCCCCTCCTTGAAACATGTAAATTTAGTTATTGCAACCATTTACCTTTGTTCCCCATCTTTAGGAGTATCAGCACTTGCTACCTTTCTAACTCTTTTTTTTTTAATCTTTATTGTTCATGTTATTACAGTTGTTCTTCTTTTTTTCCCCCATAGCTCCAATCCTCATAGTTCCCACTCCACCCTCTGCCCTTTCCCGCCCCCACTGTCCTCATCCAAGGGTGTACAATTTTTGCCCATTCTCTTCCCACACCCCCAACACCCCTTTCCCCCTGAGAATTGTCAGTCCACTCCCTTTCTATGCCCCTGATTCTATTCACCGGTTTATTCTGTTCATCAGGTTTTTTTATTCACTTGATTTTTAGGTTCACTTGTTGATAGATATGTATTTGTTCATAATTTTTATCTTTACTTTTTCTTCTTCTTCCTCTTCATCACTTTGAATATTTCTTGCCACTCCCTTCTGACCTGCAAAGTTTCTGTTGAGAAATCAGCTGACAGTCCTATGGGTGCCCCCTTGTAGGTAACTGACTACTTTTCTCTTGCTGCTTTTAGGATTCTTTCCTTGTCTTTTGCCCTTGGCATTTTAATTATGATGTGTCTTGGTGTGATACTCCTTAGATTCCTTTTGTTTGGGGTTCTCTGCACTTCCTGGACTTGTGAGTCCATTTCTTTCACCAGGAAGGGGAAGTTTTCTGTCATTATTTCTTCAAATAGGTTTTCAATATCTTGCTCACTCTCTTCTTTTGGCACCCCTATAATTCTGATGTTGGTATGCTTGAAGTTGTCCCAGAGGCTCCTTACACTATCTTCATATTTTTGGATTCTTTTTTCTTTTTGCTTTTCCAGTTGGGTGTTTTTTGCTTTTTCGTATTTCATATCTTTGACTTGATTCTTGCGATCCTCTAGTCTGCTGCTGGATCTCTGTATATTATTCTTTATTTCAGTCAGTGTATGCTTAATTTCTAGCTGGTCCTTTTTCATATCCTCAAGGGTCTCAATAAATTTATTGGCAGTCTCTAGAACATTCTTGAAAAACCTAATAACCATGGTTTTGAACTCTATATCCAGTCGTTTGCTTTCCTCCATTTCTGTCATTTGTGACCTGTTTCTTTGTCTCCGCATTTTGGCTGCTTCCCTGTGTTGATAGAGTTGCTTTCTGTGCTAGGTGTCCTATAGGGCCCAGTGGCTCACCCTCC
>PVJC01052154.1:0-11234 GCA_004026665.1 Murina feae
GGCAAAGGTAGGATGAGAGAAAAAGAGGGAGGGAAGAAAAGTTATAAAGGGGGAGCTGGTATAGCTTAAAAGGAGAATGGGAAGAAGGAAGGAATGGGGGAAGAAGCAAAGCAGGTCAGAAGGAGGAAGTGAAGAAAAAAATTAAGGTGGGAAGGAAGGAAAAGGGGAGAGTGGGCAGCAGGGGTAAAGATAAAGGAAAGAAGGAATGTGGGAAGGGAAGGAGGGTAGTAGAAAAATGGGAAGAATGATGATGGAACAGAAATAGGAAACAAGGAGGAAAGAAAAGTTAATAAATGATGAGTCAGTAGGAAAAGTGTTACATAAAGGAGAAAAATTGTGTGAGAGGAAGAAGCCAATAAGGAAGTCAAATATAATTGTGCGTGAAGGGGATAAGATTAAAAAAGAAAGTTAATAGGGGTGACCAGGCTGGTAGGGGAGGGCAGTTAGAGGGATCAGGCAAGCAGGCAGGCAGAGTGGTTAGGGCAGGCAGGCAGGTTAGTGGTTAAGAACCAGAGGTCCTGGATTGTGAGAGTCCCCAAGAACTCCATATTGGAGAGGGTGCAGGTTGGGCTGAGGGACCGTTTCCCCACCCCTCCCACCCCCTTCACCTGTGCACAAATTTCGTGCACCAGGTCCCTAGTTCATTAATAAAATCACTTACAAACCCCTTTGGGAAAAAATGTTACTGTGCATTGAGATATACTCAGATTTTAATGATATAGACTTTAGAATTTGAAATCTTTATAAATTTAAACTCAGAAAAAAAGATAAAAGTCAACCATTCATAAATTAGTGTCTTCATTATGGATAGGCATTCTGTACTTATTACTGCATTTTTGTAGCTCCAGGTTATCTGGTCAATGGTTATCATTGGCCTCTCCTTATGTATGCTGCATATTCAATCAGGTAAACTTCTAGGTCTGTCATTTCAATGAGAATGCATTTATGCCACTTATATGTATGTGTAATCTTCGGATATTCCCAGTTTTCCCAAATACAAGGATAAGGACTAGAATTTGGACCAAAGAACCAAACAAAAGAAAAAGCCCTAAATGGATGAAAGGATTCTGACTAGAATAATGAACTCAAATATCTATGTGCCTGCAGAAATAACATAAATGAATGAAACTGGTTGGATGCAATACACATTGGAGTGTAGTGGAGTCTATGTCCAATTGAGATGGAAGGGTTTATTTGGTTCAAAGCCCAGCAGCTAGGGATTATGTGAAAAGGTGATTTCAGGCAGGCTGGTGTGGCTCAGTGGTTGAGCATCTACCCATGAACCAGGAGGTCTCTGTTCAATTCCTGGTCAGGGCACATGACCAGGTTGTAGGCTCTATCCCCAGTAAGGGTGTGTAGAAGGCAGCCGATGGATGATTCTCATCATTGATGTTTCTATCTCTGTCTCGTCCCTTCCTCTTTCTGGAATCAATAAAAACATATTTAAAATATATTTTTAAAAGTTTAAAAATGTAGATTCAGTGATGCCACATCTCCCTATTTTCTATAAAAAAACACACACAGATCTCTAAATTGAAAATGCTGACAGTCATTTAAAAACATTACTCAAACAATTTATAATAATTTTTGTTAGTATTTTTATCTTAGAGTTCTCATTCCTCCAATTTTAGGTATAATTTACATAAAATAAATTTCAGATATTTTAAATATGCAATTTAATAAATGTCGATAAATGTATATACTCATGTAACCTTTACTATAAACAAATTATAGAATGTTTCCATTACCCCAAAGATTTCCCTTATTCTCAATTCTACTCTATTCCCCTACCCTCATAGGTAACAATTTTGATTTCTATCATTGTAACTGATTAGCACACTAGAGGTCCGGTGCACGAAATTCGTGCACAGGGGGTGTGCCCCTCAGCCCAGCCTGCACCCTCTCCAATCTAGGACCCCTCCAGGGATGTGTGACTGCCCGTTTAGGCCCAATCCAGTGGCTGCTGGCTCCCAACCGCTTGCCTGTCTGTCTGTCTGCCTGATTTCCCCTAACTGATTCTGCCTGTCAGCCTGATCACCCACTATACCCCTTCCAGCCTGATCGATGCTCCACAGCCCAGGCTGCAAGAGGGCACAGGCCAGGCTGAGGGACTCCCCCGAGTGCACAAATTTTTGTGCACCAGGCCTCTAGTATGTGTGTGTGTGTGTGTGTGTGTGTGTGTATACATATACATACATATATATATACATACATATACATACATATATATATATACATATATATATATATATATATATGTATATATATATATACATATATATGCATAAGCTGGTGGACTGGTCACTATGCCATGCACTGACCACCAAGGGGAAGACACTCAATGCAGGAGATGCCTCTTGGTGGTCAGTGAGCTCCCACAGTGGGAGTGCTTCTCAGCTGACAGAGGGGTGCAAGACACAGGGCTGACAGCTGGCCACCACAGCTTGGAGACTGCAGCAGAGCAGCAGTGAGCCTACTGAGTGGTGGAGGCAGCAGGTGCAGCGGGGCTGGAATGAACAAGAGCAACAGGTAGGAGCAGCAGGCAGTGTTGGACTGCTGGTTTCAGCCCAGTCCCCACGGCCATGCCAAGGGACCCCACCGATGCACAAACCTGTGCACTGGGCCTCTAGTTGTTATATAAAATGCCATCAACTTCTGGGTGTTATTTTTCTAACCTGCTACATTGCGGAATTCATTTATTAAATCTAGTACTTTTTTGATGGAATCTTTATGGTTTGCTATGTAAAATATCATGTAATTTGCAAATGATGATAGTTTTACTTCCTTCTTTCCAAGTTGGATGCCTTTTACATATTCTTCTTTTCTGATCACTGTAGCTAAGTATTCCAGTACTATCTATAATAATAAAAGGGTAATATGGCAGTTAGACCAGACAGCTGAACAATCTTCCAGATGTCCTTCCAGACATCCTTTGGATAAATGCAGGGTGGTTGGGCTGAGGCTGGGCCAGCCACCATGGGGGCAGGGGCCAAAGCAGCCAGGTCTGTGAGTGGGACCCTCCAGCATCGGTGAGCCCAAGGCCCCACCCCTGCACCAGCTACCAACCCGGCACATGGTTCCTGGGTTCTACAGAGCAGACACCACCTTTGCCGACCCAGAGTACTTCCTGTGCACCTGTGGAACCCTCCCCATGCACCCACGTGGCCATGCATCCACCAGGCGGGAGCCAGCGGCCATGGTGGAGAGAAGTTCTGTTCCTGTGGCAGCTCTCCTGATGTCCAGGTGGAGAGCCGAGGAGGACTCGGTGTCTGAGATAATAATAGCTCCTGTTTATCAACTGCTCACATTGTGCCAGGCTCTGTGTTGAACCCTTTGCATGCATTCATCCACATGTCAGCCCTGTGAAGTTGCCAGGATTGTTATCCTTATTGTTCACAGGCAGTATTTGAGATTCAGAAAGGTCAAGCGACTTGCAGTCAGTAGGTAGTGAAGTTAAAAGGGAACCAGAATTTTCTTGACACCCTACCTGCTGCTGATCATAAAGGTGTGACACCCACCGAGGCCTCACCAATGTCAATAAATCGCTCCCCAGTAGAAATAAAACAGCGGTGGAGAAGAAGGGAAAAGTATGGATGAGAAGTGTGAAGGAAGCACTGGTGGGGCACAGTATTTACTGCAGACTCCCTAGATAGCAGGAAGTTGCCGGTGGTCAGTAAGATCCATTAGGGATCATGAGGGGGGAAGGTTACCATCCAGAAACCCTCTCTTAGTTCATTGTTTAAGGCAGAGATTTTAATTTATTATAGCTGTTAGCTATTGCACTGCTGACTGGAGATGTTTCAAGTAATTAAAACTAAAGGTGTTAAAATCAAAATTTATTATTTCATTCCTGTTATTGACCTTTGAAGAACTTTCACTGGGGTGAAAAGAACCCTCTGCAAGCTAGCCCATGCACATGCACATTTGAGTCTGGATGCAGCTCCACTACATCCATCCCAGGGAACCACACCACCATCTACTGGTTTTCATCAGCCAGAAACCTCAAGATCATCTTTGACTATACTTTAGCTTGACTTTAGGTGAATATAAATGTTTTCACTTTTTATTATGGAAAATTAAAAAAATATAGATGAAAGGAGAAAAAAAGTATAATGAACCCTATTCACATAACTGTCACTCAGTTTCAACAATGGCTAAGAGTTTATTATTATTTGACAAATATCTATGATCTATGAATCATGTACAAAGTTCAAAAGTAAGCCTTAGGGATCCAAAGATGTATCAGATTTGACTGTAATCCAACCTGGATGATATAACATCTGTCTTTGGTCCTTGATAGTTGAATAAGAGTTATCCAGAAAAAGAAAGTTGTCCTTATTCATTCATTCTCTTTCAACAAATGATTATTATGTGTGAGGCACTGTCTTTGGTGTTAGGAACACATAAAGAAACAAGAATGTGTTTCTATCTTCTTGAAGCTTAAATAATGGAAGAGACATTAAGCATGTGATTAGAAATGTGATGAGTATCTTTTTTAAATATATTTTTATTGTTGATAGTATTACAAATATCTCCCATTTCCTCCCCTTACTTCCCTTCCCCTAACCCCTACCCACCACTCCCAGGTCTTCACTATTCTATTGCCCATGTCCATGGGCTGTGCATATCCTATATAATAAAAGGACCAAACTGTGGAATGACCAGTCACTATGACACACACTGACCACAAGGGGGCAGATGATCAATGCAGGAGCTCCCCACAGGCCCTGATCAGGCGATTGGGGCCTGCAGGCCAAACTCTTGATCTCTTCCCCCTGGCTGGCAGGCTCCAATTGCAAGGTTGGCTGCCAGCAGCTGAGGAAAATGGCCCTAATCTCAGGTCAGGCCTAGGGATTGTACCCGTGCACGAATTTCATGTGCCGGGCCTCTAGTGTTGAATAAGAGTGGTGAAAGCAGACATCTCTGTCTTGTTCCTGTTCATAGGGGAAATGGTTTTAGTTTTCACTCATTGAGTATGATTTTAGCTGTAGGTTTGTCATATATGGCCTTTATTATATTAAAGTAGGATCTATCTATTCCTACTTTGCTGAGAGTTTTTATCAAAAATGGGTGGTCAATTTTGTCAACCCTTCTCCAAAGTGGACATACAGGTGGCCAAGAGACATATGAAAAAATGTTCAAAGTCACTAATCATTTGAGATATGCAAAGTAAAATGACAATAAGGTATCACCTTAAACCTGTCAGAATGGCTACCACCAAAAAATCAACAAACAATGAGTGCTGGTGAGGATGTGGAGAAAAGGGAAGCCTAGTGCACTGCTGGTGGGAATGCAGACTGGTGCAGCCACTGTGGAAGACAGTATGCAGTTTCCTGAAAAAAAAGAAAAAAGAAAATGGAACTTCCATTTGATCCAGTGATCCCACTTTTAGGAACATATCCCAAGAAACTAGAAACACCAATCAGAAGTAATATATGGCTCAACTAGCATGGTTCAGTGGTTGAGCATTGACCTATGAACCAGGAGGGCAGGGTTCCATTCCTAGTCAGGTTACATGCCTGGGTTGTGGGATCAATCCCCAGTAGGGAGTGAGCAGGAGGCAGTGAACTGAAAATTCTCTCATTGATCTTTATCTCTCTCTCTCCCTCTCCCTTCCTTTCTGAAATCAATAAAAATATAGTTTTAAGAGAAAAGAAGGAAGGAAGGAAGGAAGGAAGGAAGGAAGGAAGGAAGGAAGGAAGGAAGGAAGGAAGGAAAGAAGGAAGGGAGGAAGGGAGGGAGGGAGGGAGGGAGGAAGGGAGGAAGGGAGAAAGAAAGAAGAATATATGCACCCCCATTTTCATAGCAGCACAATTTATAATAGCTAATATCTGGAAACAGCCCTAGTGCCCCTCAGTAGATGAATGGATAAAAAAAGACTGTGGTAGATCTGCACCATGGAATACTAAGCAGCAGTAAAAAGAAGGATCTCTTACCCTTTGAGACAGCATGGAGGGACCTGGAGAGTATTATATTTCAGCTAAGTGAAATAAGTTAGTCAGAGAAAGATAAGTATCACATGATCTCATTCATATATGTAATCTAATGAAGAAAATAAAATGATGAACAAAATAGTTCCAGAGATATAGCAGCATGAAACAGACTGATGAATTCCAGAGGAAGGCTGGGGTATGGTGGATTGGTGGGGAGAGAGATTAACCAAAAACCTTATATGCATATATGCATAACCCATGGACACAGACAAGTGTGGTGAACGCCTTGGGGGGCATAGTAGAGGGGGTCAATGGGGAAAAAGGGGACATATGTAATATTTTTAACAATAAAGATATTTTTTTAAAGAAAAAAAGAATGTGGGTGTGAGAGGGACATAGGTGTGACTAAAGAAGTAAACAAAATAGCTGATGAATGAATTCATGATTTAGAGGTTAAATTTTAAAAACTAACGTGGTTTTTCTTTGTTTTTAATCCTCACCAGGTGATATTTCTTCCATTGCTTTTTAGGTAGTGATCCAATGAGGAGGAGATGCTTCAGTGCATGGGCTGATGCTCTAACCACTTAGTATACTGGCTAGGGCTAAAAAGTAATGTGGTTTTTGATACCTAAACTCATTTCAATGCAAATATTTTAAATGTGGTTTTTTTTAAATAAAAGGATAACAGCACACTTTTTGTTATCTTATATTGTTCTTATGATTAGATTAGGGTTAGGTGTTTTGAGGAGGAAGACCAGGTGTTATTTTCATCAGGTCATATTCAGTGTACGTACTGTCAACGTGACTTAACCACTGCTGGTGTTAACCTTACTCACGGGGCTGAGCCAGTGTTTGTCAGGTTTCTCCAACATGAAGTCCACTGAGAAATTGGAGGTTGGCCTTTTTGCCTGCTCCCTCTATGCTAGGCCCAGCTGTTCAGATGTGGGACAGGGTTGCCCCTGCGCCCATTAAAAACGGTTTGTCTTCAAGCTATCAGAGCCAGGTGACCTAGGAGTCTGTCCCTTGGGCAGCAGCCACAAAACCTGAGCACCAGATGTGCGCAAGCTCTTTCCAGGGAGATATTGGTGACTTGTTAGCAGGTTTGAGTGAAGGATCAAAGTCAGCCTCCAGGCACTTGCTAAATCAGAAGCCTGACCTTCTTCAGGGAGCAGTTGATAAAGGATGCAGATAGGCCTCTTTCCAGGCAGACTGGGAAATGGACCTTTTTTTGCCTGCTCCCTCTGTGCTGAGCCCTGACAGATAGCAATGGTGAGTCTTCAGAAGCCTGCCAAAAACTGCTATAGACTTGTGGTTCTCCTGTATGCAAGCCCCATTGGCTTTCAGAGCTAAGTGTTTTGGGGGGCCCATCTCACAGGTGGGAGTCTTAAAAGTTGTGGTGCTGGATGTAGGATCTAAGCCCTTGGTTTTGGGAGAAGCTTCGAGTTGGGAGGTACCTCCAGATTATAGGCTCTGTGCCAGGGGTGGGATTTATTGTGAGAAAGTGCCTCAGGCTATGCTATCTATTTCAATGTGGGTGATGTGGGTATTTTCTCATTCACCTAAAATGTAACAGTTGCTCAGCTAGTTTCTGGATTTCTTTCAGAGAGAATTACTTCATGTGTAACTGTAGATTCGGTGTGTCCATGGGAGGAGGTGAGTTCAAGAGCTTCCTATGTCACCATCTTGTACTAGAACCTTTTTTACAGCTTTAATAATAATACTGATGCTCTACTACATGAATCACAAATATTGTACTTATTTTTCTTCAGTATTTTGTTTCTTTCCCATCTTTTCTTCTGATCATCTCATAGGAGTCTAACTCTTTTACTATTTAATAATGATTGATTCTCATTTCCTAACTTGTGAAGGTTAAGTTCACATTGTAAAATTATCTCTGTATTGATGATACTTCAAGCACAGGTCATATATTTCCTACTTTTCACACTTAAGAAAATTTGTTTTTCATCAATATCTTATGCTCTGCAATGAAATTGAATTGCAATTCCCTAACAGTACAGACAGCTTCCTCAAGGCCATCACCATCTATGATCATTCAATAGTCAGAGAGCAGATATAATAGAAACTACTTCTCCTTGAATCTTTACATTATAAATTGTTATACTTCAGTCCAGTCCTCTTGGATTTCATTCATTACTGCTTACCTTTGTGTTTCTTGTAAGAGATATTAATACTTGAGACTTTTTTTTCAGACCTGACATTTTCCCTAATTTAGAGGACTTGGAGTCTCTCAGCTACCAACAATGTTATCTGCTGATATTCCTGGAGATAGCCTTGTAAACCTCTTCAGAATTGGATTACACCATATGAACCGAAACATATGCACTTATTTTCTGTTATTTGCAGTTTAAACAAGAACCATGAATTATGATGAGTATCCTATTTTAGCCTAAAACTCAGTACAACAGCAAAATATTTTACTAAGAATCAAGGCCTGAGTATAGATAATGACATGCTTCCACATTGCTTAGAATAATGTTTTTATAAGAAAAACTAAATTAAACTTTCCTAAACAATAAAGAAATGCATTTCCTTGCCTAACAGGAAGAATAGTGTAGGGTCAAAGATAGAAAAATCAGTGATTGAATGATTCAACCACATAAGCATCTCTCTTATCTTGCTCTCCTTAACAATAACTATTTTTTAAGAGTATGCTAATGAAAACCAGGGGTACTTTCTCTGTTGTTCACTATAACAAAATAGAGTAACTTCTCCTCAAAACATGAAATAAATTTTACTCTGATTAAACCAACGTAAGTTACACAACTTATGTGAAGCACAAAGAGTAACCAACAGAAATTCTATGCTCATATTCCATTGGCAAATATGAACTCTCTCTGGAATTGGAAATACAGTAGATATCTAGACAAAATTGAGGTTAAGAAAGAGAAAGTGTGGCTTCAGCTGTTTTCCATTCTATTATTTTCTACTGTAATATCTCCCGAAATTTTATTTATATCACATGAGCATTTAATAGCAGTTCATGCCATTTCACATGTGAAAATGCAAGTACTGAAAGTGCATTGGAATCTAAGTACAAAGTGGTCATAAAGTGCAGACACTGAATTTTTATATTGAAGAAATTATCCATAGCTTGCAGAAATAAATTTTTTCCAAGTTGTTTATTTTAACTTGTTTTATCTCCTGGCTACAGAGATAAATAAAAACTCCTTTTAAACGTATGCAGTATGCCTTCAAACACCACAGTTTTGTGGAGTCACTGATAAATAATTCATTTAACATGGAAACAAATGAACCAATTTCTGAAATCTATAGTCATCTAAGCTTTCCCATATCTTTCCTCGTTGATATTAGAAGAGATGAATAATGGCATTCTAATCAGGACAAAAAAGGGTATCCCCTTTAATTTCAGCAACCTGCCATGCTGAGTTACTGATGTCATGCTAGTTATATTATTTGTGTCAAGATCTGATTCATCTAAGTGCTTCAAATAGTTATGAATAGTTGATATTTCCCCCAGAAACATCCACATTTGCAAATTATTATATCTCCTTTACGAGATGTCAAATGAGGGGAATGTGATATTTTTACTCCAGGTAGTTTAAAAGTAAGTTTGAATTCATTTTACCCAAACCACTAATGTAGTTAAAAGATTTTTCTCTGATTTTTATCCAACACTGTATATTACAAAGTATCTTAAGGAACATTTATTTAATAATCTGCCTGGTCAATATTCCTAAATATCCCAATAAAAGAATATCCCTAAATAAAGGAAATTAAAGAATACCCCCAAAAAATTAATAGCTTGGATTCACAGGAATAATAGTAGTTATATGGCTTATGTACATTTTACTTAAAAGCTAATGTTGACTAAGGAATCAATAAATGTGCTTTGGTGACTTTGAATAACTTTTAAGAATATAGCCACAGAACAGAAAAGTGTTTTCAGTGAGGTTTCACAAATACATATCATAAAATATTCATAGGTCAAACAAATGAGATCACAAAAGAAAAACAATTTTTTGCATGCTGAGCAAATTTTCCCTAGTATTATTCAGCCTAAATATTTTTTCTCAAAGAATTAACTTGTAAATTTTTTATTACTGAAGTTAAATTTACATATAGTGAAATAACAAATATTTGAAGTGTGAAATTCAATGATATTTGATGTATAAACACAAAAACTCACATATAATATACACACATGCAATCTACAGCCATTCAAGATAAAATCAAAATACCCTGGTGGTTTCGTGTTCCAATCATATCCCATCCCCAGGTATGCAATTAATGTTCTGATTTCTATAGCCATGGGTTAGATTGGTGTGTTCTAGCACTTCATCTAACTAGAATCATAAAATAAATAATGCTTTGAATCTCTCATCTTTTACTCAACATTGTGTCTATAAGATTCATACATGTTGGTGTGCATATCAATAGATCATTATCTTTTATTGCTAAATATTATTTCATCACATAAGTATATCACAGTTTATCTTGTAATAGACTTTTGGGTTATTTCCAGTGTCCTGTTATTATTATAAACATTCTTATAAAAATATTTGTGAGGACCAAATTTGTAATTACATTTAAGTAAATACCAAGGAGTGGAGCACTAGATCTAAGGGTGGTGTATATTTATCTGTTGAAGAAATTGCCAACCAGTTTTTGAAATGCTTGTACCACTGTGGTTTTAATTTTTATTTTCCTGATGCCGTATGACACTGAGAATCTTTAAATGTACTTGCTGACTATTCATACATCTTCTTTTATGTAGTATTTGTTCAAGTATTTTGTCCATTTTTTTCTTAGTCACTTTTGATAAATCTTTATACAAGGTGTCCAAAAATAATGTATATACACTTTAACAGCTGATAGTTCAATTTTGAAAATGAAATGTATTTTAATAAACAGTGCTTTTATAGTTTTTCAAAATATGTGTATGTATTTTTTTGTGTATGTATTTTTTGAGACACCTTATATACCCTGAGTACAGGTCCTTTGTCAGATATGTGTGTTGCTAATATTTTCAACTTCTGTATGACCTGTATTTTAATTTCATAAAGATGATTATTGAGAAACAAAATTTTTTATTTCAAAGTCCAATTTACCAATTTTATTTAAGTTCAATTTGTGTGTGTGTGTGTGTGTGTGTGTGTGTGTGTGTTGCTGCTCTAAGAAATCTTTGTTTGCTCCAGGTTCACAAAGATATTCTGCAATGTCTCAAATTTTGAAGCAGATAGCACTTGAAGTAAATTTGTATGCTTATAGTTTTAACTTTTATATTTAGATATTTAACCATTTCAAACTAATTTTTTGGAG